>JAKCPI010008699.1:0-10160 GCA_023213315.1 Euborellia annulipes | reverse complement strand
CAAATTTGTGATTATTTGATAATTTTTTTTTTTTTTTTTTTTTTTTTTTTTTTTTTTTTTTTTAGAAAAAAACATTCCTACACCTTTTTCTCATTCACACACACATTCATACAGTCTTTTCGGCAACTTAGGCCTATATAAGACTTTGACGATAACCGTTGTAGAGAATATATCTATTGTGGGGTCAGGCAGCTTTCTATTTAAGCCATCTGGTATCCAAATGGCTTAAATAAAATCATCGGACTGCCTGGGTCCGAACCCGCGACGTTTGGTATAGGAGGTAGGCGCGCTACTTACTACGCCAGAGCCCGGGGGCCTATTTGATAATTTTATATTTATTTAATCTTATTGTGACATCTAACAGTTATTTTAGTAAAAAAATCGTTTGTTTTCTTATATATTTGAACAAAAAAAAAAAAAAAAAAAAACATAATAATATGCCACGCTTATAATGGCAGTTTATGTTCCTTCCCTTATTTTCCATTATATAAATTATGTCATATTTCATTTATCAAACTTTTTTTATTCAAATCTACTGGCAGATGTTAATGGGTCTTTCGGTGAAAGTTTTTCCTTTAATTTATGAATGGATTTATTTAACCACCAAGTAACTTTAATAACAGAAAAAATATTAGATGACTCACAATAACATACTCATTGGAATAAATTATTATAAAACTTAAGAAAAACAAATTTCAATTTCAAAAACTATAATTGTTTTCAACTTCAATTATCAAACGATGACACGAACATATACCGTAATTAAATGAGGGAAGAACGAACATATAAAGATTACTTATTGCATATAAATTAATCTTGTTTCATTTCATTTGTTTCTAACAATTAAATATATTGGAATACTAAACTTCATTATTCGTGGTTAGCACGCTAACCCCTACACCAAGCCCGTGGGCGAATAGATTTTTTATAATTTGTTAAAGCGTTAAAAAATATTCTCCTATATTTTATGAGAGGTTTGAAAGCAAGAGTTGATACAAGAAGGGATAACCCCCCCCCCGAGATTAAATTTTATTTTTGATATAAAATTTTTTTATATACAGTATATTTTAATTTCTCTTCCCTAATGCCAGTAAGACAGCATTTGAAACTAATCTTTATAGATTTTGTGTGATTTTGATCTATTCTGTTTGTTTTTTTAATACACTCTCTGTAGTTGGAAAAGATTATGTAGAGACATAGGCGTAGCCAGAAATTTTTGATGGGGGGGGTTCCCAGGATTATTTCTCCCCCCCCCACCACGACTAATAGGGCAGTATAAGGCGTCTAATGAAATATATGACTAGCCACTTGCCCCACCTTCGCTTCGCCCCCCTGGACCCCCCTCGAGGAGGCTCGGGCCCGCCCTTTCTTAATTAAGTGCCGCAATTTTTCAATCAACTCGTATCAGGCAATAAATAATGCAAATCTCTTAATTTTATGTATATGGGCCTAAAATACCGGGGTGTCTCTCTATGTGTTTCTCTTGACCAGACTCCTATCTCAGACCTCTTTAATAAAAAAAAAATAAAAAATTTATTTATATAATAATTTTTATTATTTTTCATTTGCGAGATTTAATCAATTTTAAGCGGCTTCAATTTTTTATAAAGCATAACAAAAATCAATTCTTTTCAATGGGAAAATTCTGAATTTTGTTGAATTTTTTGCGTTTTATTTAATTTTTTTTTTTTTTTTAAGCTAGAGAAAATTATTATATTTTACTTTCTCTTACCCTATATATGAAATATATAGAGAGAAAAAGTATTTTGCATTATAGAGCTTGAATATCTAGTCATGGCTTGGGTCCAATGGGGGGGGGGGGGGGGTTTGAACCCCCAAGCCCCCCCGTGGCTACGCCTATGTGTAGAGAGATTGTTGCCCACGGGGCTTGGAGTAATTGGTAGCGTGCCTACCTTCTAATTGAAAAATTAAATTAAATTGAAAAAATTGAACTTTAATTTTATACTTTTACTATAAATTTATGTACAGTGAGCGCCACAATTAAGTCCTCACCTGATAGCTTTAGCTTTAAGTATATGGTATAAAATATGGTGAAATAATTTTAAATTTTAAAAGGTAAAATAAAAACATCTGTACCAGATCTTACGTTTTACCTTTTCGATCATTAAAATTATTTCAATTTACACCCTATACTTAGGGCTAAAGCTATCAAGTGGGAACTTAATTGTGGCGCTCACTGTACATTACGAGAGTACAATTACAATAATGAGAAAAAGGAAATAAATAACCAATGGATAAAATTAAAAAACTTATTAAAGACAATATTTTTTTTCTGACGTAGACTCAACTTTTCACAAAAGATTAATGGTTTAATTTTATAAGAAATATGAAGTAGTTTATAAATCTTTTTTTTTTTTATTATTTATTTATTTCATTTAATCCATTCTAAAATCCTCATCTAATTTCTTTCGTTTCATTGAGACTCAACTTATAGTAGGCCTTTATATAAGTTTTATCTTCATACTCTCTTTGAATCTTCTTTTTGACGAGCTTTCTTATATTTTTCTTTTCTTGAACCGGCTTTTTTTTTCTTAATATTATATATGTGCTTAGGAGAAACTTATTTTGGTCTTTGTGTCGCTAACTTACTCATTTCTAGAAGGTGTTAAGGGAATTAAACGAAACTTGTCACTTGCTTATTGTAATTTAAAACTTTGTAATGATCTTTCATAAGAACAAATTTTTTACTTTCTCTTACCTCTATTTTTATGTTAATATATATATATAGAGAGAAAGTATTGGATTCATGTCAAAAAATTCGATGCCGAGATTTTTGGATATACACGTTTTGAGGTCCCCCTGAATCCAAAAAGTGGGTTTTGAGACATGATCTGTTTGCCTGTCTGTCTGTGTGTGGGTGTGTGTCTGTGAACAAAATATCTCAACAACGAAAAGAGATACAAAGTTAAAATTTTATATTTAAGTTAGGCACCCCCAGAGAGGTGAAAATAAGCTTTTGATCAAAATCGACCAAAATGTACTAGTACTTTACTTATGTACTTTTTCAGTTGTTTTTTTTTTCGATTTTCTCACTCTAACGATTTTGTTTAAAATTCAAAAATCAATTATTTTTTAGATGATCTTTAAAATGTACAGTATATTCTCATTTTGCTCTCAAAATTGTGTGAAGACCATTTTACTCTTGCATTTCATAGGAAAGATAGGAGAAATGGTTGCCATGGTAACAAAAGATAAATATTTTCCATGTTTACAAATTTTCCATCTTGAATTTTAATATGTTGGCGGAAACTAAATGTCGACACTAAATATGTCGACACAAAAATCTGGTGTGACAAGCACAGAACATAAGAGAAAGTTGTATGCTGTGCGATAAGTCACACCAGATGTTTTTTTATAAATTTCAATCTATCATCTCCTATAAAGATGAGTTATACTTTGAAAGTTTTTGTTAAAAATAAAAAAATTCTAAATATTATATTGGGATCTATGGGAGAGGCGTGGCTTCACCTGGTGGCAAAAAAATGAACTAGCCATTGTAGGATTGAATGGCTGAGCTGATACGCAAGTACACGTGTTTTATGAGACAAAAAGTTTAATTAAAAATAAAAAATGGGTGTGACGGTACAGGAAATTTGTAGGTTTTCTTCTGCCACACTTACTAATAGAAATTTTATTTGTGGAGACAATATTATTGATCCTGGTCATGTTTTAAAGTGAGTAATAGTAATGACAGTTTCAATGACATACCAAATTCTTGCTTTCTGTTTACAAACAACAAGTTTACGAGAAGAATTTCATGCAGTGGCGTCATTTGGGGGAGGGGGACAGGGGGAGGCATTTGCCCCCCCCCCAAGGGCTCTGATTTTTATAAAATTTTATATTATTCAAAATAAAATGCTCCAAAATACATCTAGGAGTATACAAACTGTACAAAATTAAACAATTAATTAAATTAAATATGTTTTGGCCAAATTTGAGTACCCATTTGTAAGTAAATTTTAAGAAAAAAAAAATGTTTGCCCCCCCCCCCCAAGAAAAAGTTGAAATGACGCCACTGATTTCATGAAATAAATGATCAAATTTTATAATAATAATAACAATTGGGATGGATGCTCGTATAAGGCTGGATTAGGAAGTACCTGCAAGCACATTTGGGGCTGTACTTTTATTCTGTAACCGGTATTTATGATATCTGATATGATGTTAGCCAAAAAGTGTTTGAAATATTTTATTGTAATAATAAATACAAGATAATTAAATGATAAATTAACTAAAAAATTAATACCGGTAATTAAATATAAAATTAATAATTTTTTTTTTGTACTTACAAAAATAATTTAGAAAATGTCACGTGTACAGACAAAAAATGTGTTTGGAGTGCACCACATAAATCAGCTCTTAAAAAAAATACGATATGAGACGCCTTTGCTCGACCACAATTGTTTTAGAGAAAAACAAGAAAAAGATAGAGGCAAAAATTAAAAAGAAGGCTTCTAAATCTGATAGATTGATTCTTCTACAATAAAATTATTTATAATTTTCACTATACTGTCTTTTTTTTTGGAAAAGAATGAAATCGAACTGTTTCATGCTTAGATGCATGACTTTTACACCCATAAACACAAAGTAGATACACATTGCTTTTATTTTTATAAGGAGAAAATTTCATATTTGTGAATATATTAGTGTATGTATGTATTATTTATTAATCTAACAATAATGTTTACTCGTGGGTTATAACTTTTTTAAATAATACAATTATATCAGATGTTTAAAATGTTCTTGTCCCTTATATCACGTTAAACATATGAAGGTTTATCCTACAATCGCTAGTTCCAATTTAAGCCACCAGGTAGAGTATTGAAATGCTAAAGATCCCAATAGGATTAATTATATTACGATGCCCTTGAAATTATCTTTTACGAATCAACCTTTAACGCCCTAAATCTAAATAGAAAATCAAATAAAAAATTTTTACATCAACTTGTCTTGTAATTTTTGTTTTTGTTTTTATGGTTTTTTTTGGGCATCTAAGGCCATTTAAATTACCATATTAATTTCAAATGATTGGTAGCTAATTCCATTGAAATAAATATTTCTTGGGTGGGGAAGCAAACCCAGAACCCCAAGCACGAGTCACGGCCATTGTAAAATTCTGATTACATAAACAAGCAGTGGATGGATAGAATGATTGCTTTTTATTATACTCCTTCCTCTCCTTATAATTAAAATATCGAAAGTGATGCAAGTTGTTCTTTAGTCAACAGGTGGATAAATTAGATTCTCAAGACATAAAAAAAAAACTGGATTTATTCAAGACAAGGGCCAATAGAGAGTTGTTGCTCCAGTGAAAGCCCTTTATGAAATAATCTTTTTTTTTTTTTTAGATAAAACTTAATTAACTTCCGAAGGTCGCTAGGTCAATTGCCTATCCTTCTAAATTAATAATTCATTCAGAAAAGAATATTTTTTATTTAAATTCAGTGACGTTTTTTATACAATATCTCAACAACATCACAAATTTATTTTATGTTGAATAAATAATTACTTTGCAAATTTAATAAAAAGTAAATTTACCCAAGAAACCGGTCCTCAACTGAATATTCCATTAGGATTTAAATCTATATGTAAAATGATATTCAAATGCAAAAGATGGATATCTGCATAGGCGTAACTAGGAAATTTGGCGGGGGGGCATGGGACCAGCCATCCTCCGGGGGGACTCAATTTTTCTTGGGGCGGGAACCACGGGCCTTCAGGGAGGACAGCCCCCCCCCCCCGGGACTCCCCTAGTTACGCCCATGCATATCTGTCGCCTTCCCTCCCCTCATCGTCCCCCTAACAATGTGTATATGTGTAGGTTTGAGTATTTCATTAAATTAACCAACACTAAGGAAGATAGGCAATAGCGGGAATAGTGTGTAAATTAATCAATCTTATCACAATTTAGAATAGACTCCCTTCTTGAGAGAATAGGAGAAGAGGGTTGGGATATATTTAATTACCACGATGATACATGAGTAGGTGTTTGTGATTAAATAGGGTGGCCACCATTCTATTTTATTTTTAAATCGAATCGAAGTTTATTCAAAAAGTACATCTTTGTCTGATTTTATTCAAATTCTGCGTGCCTAACTTTAAATATCAAATTAAAACCTCGTAACATTTTTTGCTCTTGAGATATTTTTTTCACGGTGCGTTAACAAGTGTATTTCCATTAAAATCTTGACAACGAATTTTTGACACGATCGCATTACTTTCTAAAGTGGCTATTAAAATGTGTTCAAAGTTGTTATCGATTCGCAATCTATTTACCTGGTACAGCGAGCGCCACAATTAAGTCCCTCTGGGAGCTAGAGCCTTGAGTATATGGTATATAGTTAAATAATTTTAATAACCGAAAAGATAAAATAGAATCATCTGTACCAGATTTTATTTTACCAATCGTTGTTTTTAGCAATCGTCAATCCTTTCTAAAATATTTTTTTTTAATTGGATCAACAACAAGGACTCCTGCCTAAATTTCTTCTTTCTAAATTCAAAAATCAGCTGTGACAAGCATAGAACATAACTTTCGATTACCGAAAGTAAGAGAAAGTTGTGTGCTGTGTGTGCCATTTCTCCTATCCTTCCTATGAAGTACAAGAGTAAAGTGGTCTTCAGAAGATTTCAATGGCAAAATGAGAATATACATTTTAAAGAGCATCTAAAAAATAATTGATTTTTGAATTTTAATCAAAATTGTTGAAGCGAATTTGGGAAAATCGAAAAAAAACAACTGAAAAACTACATCAGTAAAGTACTTTTTGGCCGATTTTGATTAAAAGCTTATTTTCACGCTCCAGGCAGGTGTCTAACGTAAATATAAAATTTCAACCTTCTAGCTCAATTCCTTCATGCTTTAAATTGAACCCAGACACACAGACAGACAGACCATGTGCCGAAAACCACTTTTTTAGATTCAAACGTATCCATCAAAATCTCGACATCGAATTTTTGACATGAATCCAATACTTTCTATTAACATATACATATAGGTAAGAGAAAGTAAAAACACACAATAAAAAGTGTAATTTGATTTTTTTAAACCTTTTTCGGCTACTGCGGCCATTTAGGGATTGGAAATTTTATTTAATATATTTAAAATACATAGTACCGAAGTCTACCGGAGGAATGTTCCACACGCCGATTGCTTGGGGTCACCAATCCCGAGCTTTTGAGGTTACTGTTGCTCTTCTCTATTTTCAGGCCCCCGGCTTTTTATTTTAAATCTCTGAATTCAATATTTAAATCCCGAAGCGTTTAGTTTTGGCTTATTCAATTACCCTCTAAAAAAAAAAAACAAATTCACATTGGAAAAAAATTCCTTGTTTTAATGTAAAATTTGTAATAATACTGTATTATATTCAAAATTCAACTGAATAGAGCGTTTTCTATTCATTTTCGCTTATTGAATTACCTTTTAAATAAAAACAGTAATAGTTTTTTTAGTATTTTTTTTTTTTTTTTAAACATTCACACTTTTTTCTCATTCACACTCACACACACATTCACACTGTCTTTTCAGCAACTCAGGCCATATAAGACATTTACGATAACCGTTATTGAGTTAATATACATATATGGGGTCCAGCCATTTGGTATCCAATTGGCTTAAATAAAATCATCGGACTGCCTGGGGTCCGAACCCGCGACGTTTGGTATACCAGGTTAGCACGCTAACCTCTGCACCAGGCCCCGAGGGCCTTTAGTATTTTATCCGACAAAATATTTGCAAGGGTTAATTCCATGGCAACCAAAATCAATAAATCAATGAGATGAGTTTATAAAAAAATATAATTTCCCAAGTTCTAGTGTTAAATACAATAAATTTGTAATATGAAATAGCGGATCTCTCATAATTTTTTGCTTCAATTTTTTTTTTATTACTTTCTCTTACCTATATATCTTAATATATATAGAGAGAAATTATTAGATTCATGGCAAAAATTCAATGTCGAGATTTTGATGGATCTTCACGTTTTGAGGTCCCCTGAATCCAAAAAGTGGTTTTCGCGACATGGTCTGTCTGTGTGTTTTGTCTGTCTGTCTGTGTATCTGTGTTCAATTTTTAGCATGAAGGTATTGAGCTAGGAGGTTGAAATTTTATATTTCTGTTAGACACCCGCCTGGAGCGTGAAAATAAGCTTTTTTTTTTAATCAAATCGGCCAAAAAGTACTAGTACTTTACTGATGTAGTTTTTCATTTTTTCGATTTTCTCCCAAAAATTCGCTTCAACCAATTTTGAGGATAAAATTCAAAAATCAATTATTTTTTAGATGCTCTTTAAAATGTATATTCTCATTTTTCTCATGAAATTGTCTGAAGATCACTTTATAGCAGGGCCGGAACTAGGAGATTTTTTGGGGGAGGGCAAAATTTAATTTGCCGCCCTCTCCCCCTTTTAAAATTTTCTATACAAAATTCATATCATTTTACCTTTTTTTTAGTAAATCTTTCTTTAATTGCCGCCCCCTGATATCTGCGGCCCGGGGCACACGCACCCACTGCCCCCCTCTAGATCCGGCCCCTGCTTTATAGGTACCTTAGTAAGATAGGAGAAATGGTTGCCATAGTAACAAAATATAAATATTTTCCTTTTAAATTTTACATATTGAATTCTAATATATCGGCGGAAACTAAATATATGTCGACACAAAAAAATCTGCTGTGACAAGCACAGAACACAACACTTTCGATTACCGAAGGTAAGAGAAAGTTGTGTGCTGTGCGACCAGTCACACTAGATTTTTTTTCAAATAACTCAAGAGCTGAATTTAAAGATTCCATTAATTACATTTCAAGATTCACTACATATTTATGATTGTGAATTATGCAGGATCTTGGCACTCCTTTTTCTTTTTGAAGGTCATACTAATTGATTAGAAATATTTAAAGCACACTCTAAATTGACAAATCTTCATTAAGGATATCCATAAAGCTTTGTCGATATTTCACAAGCTTCTCCTTGAAATAATGATTAAAAAGAAAGCCTTTCTCGCCTTTAAGGAAATGCATTGCATAATTTCCATTTCATGCAACTCGAAAAGGACTTACCGTCTCTCATTTTCCATTCAAAGCTCTACTCTTTGATGTTAATTAATTTTCAAAACTTAAATAATTCAATTTCTTCTTTAATGAAGAGACTTTTCCTTTTTTACAAAGAACCTTATTAATATCCTTCTTAATAACGCTTCTCTAACCTATTAGTAATTCCTAAAGAAATTTAATTTAAAAATTTTTTTGATAAATTTTTAATAAAAAAATAATCAGATGGATGAACTCCGTGTAGTAAAATAAAAAAAAAGCAAATATTTTTTCTTTAGACTTTATTTAAAATTCATAAACGTGCTCCTCCTTTTCATTAAATCCTTCTTTTTTATCACTAAACTTTATACCAAAGCAAAGATACTAACAGCCCTTGCTTTAAATAATTTTTTACTCTTTTTTCGTAATCCACTTGTTTTAAATGCGATTTCGAATTAATTTAAAAAAAGTAAAAATACCTGCTTTTAGTCTAATGTATTTTTTTTTTTTTTTCATTTATTATTGTATTCAAATACAATACTTTCGCCATCCAAAAATATTGTTTCTATCGATTGATTCTCATTACTAGAGACCGGACAAAAAAGCATAAAAAAATGGAAAAAAAAAGTGCTTAAAAAGCATAAAAAAACTTGAATAAAAAGTTGTTAAATAAGCATAAAAGTTTTAAAAAAAGCATCCATAAGCAACTTCTACTCCTTCAATGGCTTATACAAATTTTTTTAACAAAGAAACTAAATTTATTTCTGCCCCGCCCTGCGAAAAATTTTGTTTGCGGAACCAAATTTTTCCACCCTGCGGAAAATTTTTTTTTACAATGCTATAATTTTTCGCACTACAGGGGCTTTTGAAATTTTTTTTTTTTTTTTTTTTTTTTTTTGGGAGGGGGAGGCGGGCCCTTTCCCCTCTTATACTCGTCCCTGGTGTATGCGTGTGTGAATGGGAAAAAGTGTGTTTTTTAATAAAAAAAAAACTGAATGGCGGAGGCTAACGGGCGAAAAAATAAAGAAAAAATAAAAAAATAAAAAAAAAAAAATTTATAAATATTCGTAAAAAAGTTCAAATAAGCACGAGGGAAAAAAAAGCATGAAAA
>JAKCPI010008698.1:0-13899 GCA_023213315.1 Euborellia annulipes | reverse complement strand
AGAAGAATTGATACGAGGGCAGGTCATCAAGTCCGTGACTTTTTTAATCTCCTGCTTCTTAACTGAAATGGCAACATTGCTTCTGTCAGCAGGCAACTATCAGCTGACTCAATGACGAAATTTGAACTAGCTGGGCCTTTTAGTTTTTGTTTGACATCCATTAATATAAGACTACCTCGTGATTTGAGAAGAAAATGTAGAAAAGTGCTCCATGGCAAAAATCCACGAATTGCTCCCTTCTCTGATTTAGCCCCGACTGGCTATTTCTTGTTTCCGAAGAGATTTGACTTTAACGATGTTTTTGATGCCTCGACAAATCTTATTTTTTGGAAGGCATAAAAAAATTGGAGAAATGTTGAACAAAGAGATCAAAGGAGACTACGTTGAAAAATAAAATAATTTTTTATCCAAAAACCTGTGTTTCATTCAGAAAGTCACGCGACTTATGTGACCTGCCCTTGTATCAATTCTTCTAGTTGAAATAATCAAAGAAATAAAATGGAGAAACGCCTGGTATTTAGGCAACCAGAGGTGAAATGAAGGGTGTGGCCGGCCTTCTCTTTTCATTCACGCCTCTACTCATATAGCGCATGCGTATAAATAGAAACTAAGCGGATTGGCTGTTCTTGATTGTAATCACTTGGCATTTAGACAACCAGAGAGCAAAGATTACGCCTTCTTGAACTGAACGCATGCGCACAAAGTGGATTTCTCAATAAACAAACCAGATGGGGCGGGGATGCCGAAATGTTCAACCTTTAGTCGAGATTTTGATGGATATACATGTTTTAAGGTCCCTGAGTCAAAAAAAGGGGGTAACGTATTGTGAACAAAATATCTCAAGAAAGATAAGAGCTAGGAGGTTGAAATTTTATATTTAAGTCAGACATCACCCTGGGACGTGACATGAAGCTTTTAAACAAAATCGGCCAAAAAGTACTAGTACTTTACTGATGTACTTTTCAATTTTTTTCGATTTTCTCCAAATTCGCTCCAACGATTTTGATTAAAATTCAAAAATCAATTATTTTTTAGATTCTCTTTAAAATATATATTCTCATTTTGCCAATGAAATTTTCTAAAGCACACTTTACTCTTGTACTTCATAGGAGTCAAGTTAACAAAATATATACTTATAAATTTTACATCTTGAAACTACCCACACAGCACAAAATATTGCTGGAATGTTGCAGCAATATTGCCAATCTTGCTTAATATTGACAATATTGCAGCAACATTGATGCAATATTTCTGCAATGTTGCAAAAAGGCGGACATAGGAATATTGCAATAATATTGCTGCAATATTCCTACTAGTTTGCAGCAATGTTGCCAATATTTTGCAAGATTTGCAATATTGATGCAATATTCCTGCAATATTTTGCAATTTATTATGTAATTCACATATTTCTCCATTGCTGCAATATTTTGTGCTGTGTGGGTAATTAATGCCGAGAAAAAAATCTGGTGTGACAAGCACAGAACACAACATGTGTGATTATGCGATCAGCCACACCAGATGTTTTTTAAGGTTATTTATATTCAAATTAAAAGTAGATGCTATTATTTTTAATTTTTGTAAGCAAACAACAACAAAAATAAATTCATAAGCTTCTTTCCGTATTAAACAATAAATAAAATTATCGAAGAGAGAGAAGAGAGAGAGAGAGAGGAAATAATATTTTTTTTTTCTCTGTCTATTATCAAAAAAAAAAAAAAAAAAAGGTAAATAAATAAATAAATATATTTTGTTTGTTCTTTCAAAGGATGTTGTATTTGAACGATTCTTTATTATTTTACTTGTATCCTTCTATTGTTAAAATAACAGGAACGGGGCGAGAATAAAAAAAAGAGAAGAGAGAGAGAAAAAGGATAGGAAATTCATATTCGATTTAAAAATGAATAAAAAGTCAAAACGAATGGACATGGACCGATAATATATATATATATTTTTTTTCTTCCTTTTTATGGCGTTCCCTTTTTTTTTGGGAGCTCGCATATGTAGTCTAAATGGAGAGCGAGAGAGAGAGAGTGAAACTCTTTTGCATATGGAAAGAGGGTTAAAGGTGGATTCTTTCTTGTAGACCTTTAAGGCTTTACGCTCTCTATATATATAAATTCGATTCTTTTGTAACTTTTTTTTTTTCTTTTAACCATTTCACAGATCGTTTCTTAAAAGACAAATGTTCAATTTTAATTTGATGGTCGAAAAAAAAAATAATAGCAGTGTCCGTCGATCACGGTCTGTTTGACCAATTTCCCGTTGAAATTTTGCATTCTTATAAAGTCCAAGAAAAATACTCCGGTCACTAACTTCTTATTACTTTTTGAGTTATTAATTCCTAAAGTTACGATTTCTCCCATAGGAAATGTATAGAGAAATATTTAAGTATTCTTTGCAGTTGTGTATTCTTTGAATGTATACAAATCCTCAAGCAGGCACTGAATTGGAATACGTAGTAATAATAATTTTCTTGCCCCCGGGTGTGGCGTAGTAGGTAGCGTGCCTACCTCCTATACCAAACGCCGCGGGTTCGGACCCAGGCAGTCCGATGATTTTATTTAAGCCATTTGGATACCAGATGGCTTAAATAGAAATGCCTGAACCCCTAATAGATAATATATATACAACGGTTATCGTCAAAGTCTTAAATGGCCTGAGTTGCCGAAAAGACTGTGTGAATGTGTGTGGAATGTGAGTGTGAATGAGAAAAAAGTGTGAATGTTTAAAAAAAAAAAAAAAAAATAATAATAATAATTTTCTTGCCCTCGGGGCGTGGTGTAGAGGTTAGCGTGCTAACCTCGTATACCTAACCTCGTATACCAAACCTCCCAGGCAGTCCGATGATTTTATTTAAGCCAATTGGATACCAAATGGCTTAAAATTTAAGCCCTGTTATGCAATGGTGTGTCAAAGACCAAAAAAATTCAAAATTGAGTTAAGCACGGAATATTGTTTCAAATGCTATAATTAATAGTATTTTTTATGAAATATGTCCTAAAAAAATTTATATTTAATGTTACTTGCACAATTGACAAAAAAAAATTATATATAATCCAATGAAAACAAAAAACCTTAATGTTGATTTTCTCAAAACTCGATATTTGGTCTTTGACACACCATTGCATAACAGGGTCCAAATAAGAATGCCTGGACCCCTAATGTGTATATTAATCAATAACGGATATCGTAAAATTCTTATATGGCCTGAGTTGCTGAAAAGACTGTGTGAATGTGTGTCTGAGTGTGAGTGTGAATGAGAAAAGTGTGTGCTTAAAAAAAAAAAAAATAATAATAATAATAATTTTTTTTTTTTATAATGAAGAAAAAGCGAGGGTCCACCGTAGGCGGGTGGCGCGGCTAGTGAATCTATAAATACACTGTGCGTCAAAAAATTTCTTCATAAGAAGACCTGTTCTAATCTACCTTAATGATTCTCTAATTTAAAAAACATTTAATATGAAATATCTTAAACATTTCTAAGTAAATTTAACACAAATACAAATCATTTTAATACAATTTAAATAAAATAAAGAAAAATAATATGTCGATTTTCAATTTATCGGACAAATCAACATAATCTCGATATGTTTTGTTGGATATTAATTCAAAATTTTGTTGAATTTCCAATAAAATAGATAGAGAAAAACTGAAATGGAAAGTTTATTTTAAAATTTTAGAAATTTTAGCCTCAATAAAAATAAATGGAAATTGGTGACTGTGAGTATGTTTGATTCAAATCCGAGGCAGGTTAAAAAGCCTTTATGTGCTTCTCGACTCCGGAGACGTTTCGAGATATATTTATTTAAAATTAAAATAAAATAAAACTTTTACCGAAAAATGTAAAAATATTCAAAAAGTTTTAAATACCGGTTTTACTGCGACTTTAAAAAATGCAATATTCAACCAAATATGCAAAAATATGCAATATGGAATTTGAAGCCTAGTTCCAAGGGGGCATGATTCGGATAGAAAATTTGTTTTCCGGGATGTACAGTGAGCGCCACAATTAAGTCCCCACTTGATAACTTTAGCCTTAAGCATATGGTGTAAAGTGAAATCATTTTAATGACTAAAAAGGTAAAACGTAAAATCTGGTACAGATGATTTTATTTTACTTTTTCAAATTTAAAATTTTTATTTCACCATGTTCCATACCATATACTTAAGCCTAAAGCTATCAAGTGGGGACTTAATTGTGGCACTCACTGTACATGTTAACAAATAGAATATGCAATTGTATAGGAATCCGGGCTGAAATAGTATTTAATTAATTTGCTGGAACTTTTCAAATGAAATGGAATAAAACGCGTGTATCCCAATGGGCAGAACTAACGCCATCTCTTGCCGTTTAGAGTAACCAGCTTCTCTTTCCCCGTTTAACGGTTTATCGAGACGCACGCCACCAACCCAGCTGGAGACGAGTCCTGGGAGGGTAGAATTTATTAATAATTAAAAACAAGCATGCTCTCAAAAAAGAGGTAGGGAGGGGGAAAAAGTGCAAAAATTGTAAGATTCTCTGATGTGTGGGCAACTCTGAAGTAAAAAAATAAATATTTATTTATTCTCAGAGGGATGGATGGATTCCAGTTGAATTTCTTGCTAGTACACGGGGGCAATATAAATATTTGTTGTTTATTTTAATTTTATGTGAAAAAAAAAAAATTAAATGAAATCCACCGCAAAGTAAATCCTTAAGAGATTAGACTCAGCAAAAAAAAAAAAAATAATAATTAAAGAGTAAATAAAAAAAAAGAATTTTTTTTTTAGAACAAAAACAAACAAGTTAAAATAAATAAATAAATACCCAATTGTAGAGTAAATGATTTATAAGTAATTGATTAATTCAAATTAAAAAAAACAACAAGCAGCTAGTTGTTGTTGTTGTTTTTTTGTTCCCCCCCCCCCCTTAAACTAGTAAAAGAACAACGAGGAAGCCAAGATTCATTTGCCAAGTAATTCACTGGCAACAGAATCCTGTCGTTGACAGAGCATTTAAGCGTTCATTAAAATAAATTACAATACAAAAAGAACGACATAGATAGACAATCTCTCTCAACTCTTTATCAAACAGCAGAGAGCAGCTCCATTATTATACATATTGTGAAGATAAAAGTTAATTGGATACAAGAAATTTACAAAGTGACGATTTCAATGAAAGATATTTATTTTATTTTTTATACTAAAAAAAAAAAAAAATCTGGTGTGACTGGCGCACAGCACACAACTTTCTCTTACCTTCGGTAATCGAAAGTTGTGACTGTGCTTGTCACACCAGATTTTTTGTGTCGACATATATTTAGTTCCCGACAGTATGGAACATTTGAATTCAGATGTAAAATTTATAAGCATGGGAAAATATTTATATTTTGTTACCATGGCAACCATTTCTCCTATCTTCCCTATGAAATACAAGAGTAAAGTGGTCTTCAGAAGATTTCAATCGCAAAATGAGAATATACATTTTAAAGAGCATCTAAAAAATAATTGATTTTTGAATTTTAATCAAAATCGTTAGAGCGAATTTTGAGAAAATCGAAAAAAACTGAAAAAGTACATCAGTAAAGTACTAGTAATTTTTGGCCGATTTTGATTAAAAGCTTATTTTTCCGGTCCCGGGGGGTGTTTAACTTAAATATAAAATTTCAACCTCCTAGCTCTTTCTTCGTTCTTGAGATATTTTGTTCACAGACACACACACACACAGACAGACAGACCATGTCGCGAAAACCACTTTTTTGGATTCAGGGGACCTCAAAACGTGAAGATCCATCAAAATCTCGACATCGAATTTTTGACATGAACCCAATACTTTCTCTCTATATATTAACATATATAGAGGTAAGAGAAAGTAAAAAAAACTAGATTCAATTCAATGATTTTTTATAAATCTCTTGAGACTTGTCTGTGTTTTTTTGCAAAGAGAGACTGCAATATAGAGCCCGGATGTTCATGCATAATCAAACTTTTTTTTTTAACATTCACACTGTCTTTTTTCGGCAACTCAGACATTTACGATATCTGTTATTGATTAATATACATATTAGGGGTCCAGGGATTTCTATTTAAGCCATCTGGTATCCAAATGGCTTAAATAAAATCATCGGACTGCCTGGGGTCCGAACTCGCGACGTTTGGTATACGAGGCTAGCACGCTAGCCTCTACACCAAGCCCCGAGGGCATAATCAAACCTTAAAATATGTATGCAGTAATGCACTATAAAATGACCAAATATGCACAATTAAGGGGGAAAAACATTAAAAATGTGCTCTATCACAAATTGAGTCGTATTTTATATTATATTATTTTTTATATCAATGAAAAAGAAACAATTTCTTTAAATTTTCTTCGTTTAATGACATCCGTTTATCTGAGAACACGTTCTTGAACGCAGAAAATGATCTTTGAAGTAACAGAAGCATACTTGAAAAAAGAAATCTGGGACAAATAGAGTTTGAAATGTTCATCTTTTAAATTTCCACCCTGTAAAGCGCGAAAGTTTAAAAATATCAATTTTTAATTTTTGTCACATAAATTAGACTTTAAAAGCAACTACACAAAATTATTTACTCTCTAAAAACGAATTAGTAAAAAACTACTAATTCATAGTGAATAGTCACTTTTTTAAGATGTGCAAAGTAGACCACCCGTAAATAGTGGATAACCACTTTTTCAATTAGTAAAAATTATTAATATGAAAAATTCACTAATTGAAAAAGTGAATTTTTAAAAATATAATGACCAAAAAAAGGAACGTTTAAGATATATGAAATAAGGTGACACCGGGACCAAACTTGTGTTTACTGACTCGAGTTCTAGCCGAACCAAGGGCGGATACAAGGGGGGGGGGTAAAGGGGGTAATTACCCCCCTCGAAAAAAATACCTTTTTTTCGCAAAAAAATTTATTTTTAATGTAAAATTTTTAAAATTAATACTTAAAAATTTGATGTGTATTTATATTCTGGCAAACAAGTACAGAATGCGCTTTTAAATTACCGAAATTAAAAAAAAATAGTGTGCTGTGCGACGAGTCACACCAGATTACTACTCTACTAATTCGTTTTAAGAGAGTAAAACATGATTTTTTCTTTAAAAAAAAAAAAAAAAATGTTAAAATATGCAAGAAAAAGAAGGTTGTTTTGGTTAAAAATTGGCAAAACATGCATTGTGCATGGAATCTCTTAAAAAAAAAAAAACCAAACATATGTTCGGAACAAAAAGGGTTATTTCGAATCGAATACTCATAAAATGGATAACTGAAAAGTTCCAGGAACGTATTCAGCTTCTATAAGATCTTATTATACAAATCATAGAATATTAAAACGAATTATATAATTTGTATCTATTTAATATGAAACAAGAGGAGCTAAAGTTTGATTTTCTGTATAATTTTGAAAGTATAATTCAAGAAAAAAAATGTCCGTAAGTACTGAATGATTGTATTTTGCATTTGAACTGACTGTCATGTCCGTTACGTGCCTTTTTATATACAACGACGTCAGCGCCATCTGCAGGCATTCTATGAAATTAGATACAAATTTTCCCGCCATTAAAATTTATCTCTTCAATAAATCATTATTCTACTAGCTAATACATTTCTTTTGGGAGAAATCGTAACTTTAACAATTAATAACTTAAAAAGTTATAGGAATTTCGGTTCAAAAATAAATTTTTTCCTGTAATCTCTAGATCATTTTTAAGTATATGATAAAATTTCGTTTCAAAATTTTAAAGTGCCTGGCAACGGAGAAGAGCAACAGTCGCCATAATCGTTAGAGTTAAGCAATGCTAAGCGCGGCGAAAGCTCAAGATTGGTGACCCCGAGCAATCAGCGTGTGGAACGTCCCCCGGTAGCCAGCGGCACTATGTATTTTTAAAAATATATTAATAAATATACACCCCTAAATGGCCTCTGTAGCCGAAAAGGGTTTAAAAAAAGTTTTAAGGGTGGCGCAGAGTGGGGGGGGGGGGTAAAGTGGGAGACATACAGACGGACATTAGCAAATTATATATATATACTAGGCCTATATATTTTCTAGATAGCTTATATATTTCCTGAATTGCTTTTCAAAACATTATTATTTTTATTGAGATAAAAATTTATTTATTCAATAAATAACCACCATATTTCATTATATTCTATCAATATTTGTGTTTTTCGTATTCGCTCTCTCTCCCTCTCCTTCTCTTGATTGCAATATGGTAATTTATGTTCATTTTTTTTCTCTCTCTCTCTCTCTGTCTATTTTACACTCCCTTCATTTGTAAAACATCAGAACGTAATGACTCTAAATGATACAATTAAAAAAAAATCTGGGGTGGCTGGTCGCATCAGATTGTTTGTGTCGAGATATTTAGTTGCTCTTAGCACTTTGGTTCCAAACTTGACCACGCGATGATTCATAGATGGCGCTGAGCTACGAATTCTTCCACATCAGTAAAGTGTACTTCAAACGATTTCCACGAAAAATTTCACTGATATACTTTTTAAAGAGCATCTAAAAAATAATTGATTTTTGAATTTTAAACAAAATCGTAGCAGCGAATTTTGAGAAAATCGAAACAAACTGAAAAAATCTGGTGTGACTGGCGCACAGCACACAACTTTCTCTTACCCTTCGGTAAGAGAAGTTGTGCACCGTGCTGGTCACACCAGATTTTTTGTGTCGAGATATATTTAGTTTTCCATAGCACCTTAGTTTTTTTTTTTTTTTTTTTTTTTTATAAAAAACATTCACACTTTTTCTCATTCACACTCACACTCACACACACATTCACACAGTCTTTTCGGCAACTTAGGCCATTTAAGACTTTGACGATAACCGTTGTAAGTATAATATATATATTGTGGGGTCAGGCATTTCTATTTAAGCCATCTGGTATCCAAATGGCTTAAATAAAATCTTCGGACTGCCTGGGTTCGAACCCGCGACGTTTGGTATAGGAGGTAGGTACGCTACATACACCTTAGTTTCAAACTTGCATTTTAAATGTTGACTGCTTGAAATAAACTATGGTTATTTTTCAAAATTTTAATCTCATATTTGGACATTTTATACACAATATAGAATCGTAAATAAATACAAAATTTCATAAGAATTGGAAAAAAAAATTTTAAATGCGTAAAAAGTTCCATAGGGGACCCCCTTTTGAATCGAAATTAACATACAAATCCCTATAGGAAATTAACATTAGGCCTATGAGAGAAGGCGGAGAGACAGACGATAATGTTTGCAAGTGAGAGAGAGAGAGACATATATGTTTTCTTTGAAACAATTAAAGACACAAATAAATTAAAAAAAATGGGAATTTAAATAATAATTGATTTTTAATCTAATAAAAAGAAAAAGATTTAAATTCCGTTACCATGGCAACCAGTTCTATCTTTCCTATGAAGAACAAGAGTAAAGTGGTCTTCAGAAGATTTCAACGGCAAAATGAGAATATACATTTTAAAGAGCATCTAAAAAATAGTTGATTTATGAATTTTAAAAAAATCCTTGGAGGGAATTTTGAGAAAATCGAAAAAAACTGAAAAAGTACATCAGTAAAGTACTAGTACTTTTTGGCCGATTTTGTTCAAAAGCTTATTTTGAGATTCTTCAAAGGTACCTAAGTTAAATATAAAATTTCAATCCGCTAGCTCAACTCCTTCATGCTAAAAATCTGTCCACACATACATACACACACACACACAGACCAATTTGCGGGACCCACTTTTTTGGACTCAGGGGATCTCAAAACATGTATATCCATCAAAATCTCGACATCGAATTTTTGACATGATCGCAATACTTTCTCTCTCTATATATTTCATATATAGGGTACGAGAAAGTAAAAGTACATCAGTAAAGTATTAGTATTCTTTGGCCGATTTTGTTCAAAAGCTTCGTGTTCCGTCCCATGGAAGCACCTTAATTAAATATAAAATTTCAACCTCATAGCTCTTTTCGTTCTAGAGATATTTTGTTAACAAAGAGATAAACTTTTTTCATCAAAATTTTGATAAAAGTAAATGAAAAAAAAAAAAAAAATGGATTATTATTATAATTTTATTTAAATAATTTTTCTCTTGTCAAATCAATTGAGTAACGTAAATGGCTTTCAAAATTAAAAAAAAAAATTCTAACTTTATACCATATATCCAAATATTTTCTATGTAAACGAAACTATCTACAGGGAATTTCTGGCCAAATCTCAACCCCTGGAGAGTGAGAGCAAGTCAACAGTGCGGAAAGTCAACAGAACGTGCATTCGCTCATCAGGTTAGAGTCAGGGGGGAGGGGAGAAGGCTTTAATGACCTCATCAAAGGGGACATCGTTGAACATCAACCTCAAGTCACAGTGTAAATTTAACAACGATCTTATAGACGGACCAATGGACTATCTAATTCCAAAATAGCATAAATCATATTGAACTTCTATATATAGACTATAAAAATTTCGTAGAAACGTTTCTGTATACAGTGAGCGTCAAAAAAAAAAAAAAAAAACGTAACAAAAGACCTGTTCCAAAAAACCTTAATGATACTCTAATTTAAGAAATATTTAATATGAAATATCTTATACATTTCTAAGTAAATTTAACACAAATACAAATCATTTTAATACAATTTAAATAAAATAAAGAAAATTATGTCGATTTCCAATTTGAGTGACAAATCAACATAATAACAATATGTTTTGTTGAATAATAATTCAAAATTTTGTTTTTCTAAGGGCCGGTTGTTTGATGTCTAAGGCCCTTTAGACCCCATCCCTATTTATTTCAAATGATTTGTAGTCAAATCAAATGAAATAAATTTTTATCGCTTGGGACGGGAAGCGAACCCGGGACTTTGGTGCAAGAATATAAATTTTTCAAATTCATGTGTACCGTACTCTCGGAAACTAAATATATCTCTACACAAAAAATCTGGTGTGACAAGCACAGTACACAACTTTCGATTACCGAAGGTAAGAGAAAGTTGTGTGCTGTGCGCCAGTCACACCAGATTTTTTAAATAAAATAATGAGATGGCGTATATTTTACTATAAGAAAAAAACTGAAGAGGGTTTCTGCACTACAAAACAAAAAAGCGATTTAACAGAGACTCCACTAACTACCCATACATCAAACAACCGGCTTTAAGAATTTCCATTAAAATAGACAGAGAAAAACTGAAATGGAAAGATTATTTTAAGATTTTAGAAATTTGGCTTTAATAAAAGAATTTCGACATTTTTGTCTTTATTTTATTTAAATGGTATTAAATTGATTAAAATGATTTGTATTTGTGTTAAATTTACTTAGAAATGTTGAAGATATTTCATAATAAATGTTTCTTAAATTAGAGTATCATTAAGGTAGATTAGAACAGGTCTTCTTAAATGTTCCACTATTTTTGACGCACAGTGTATTTAGATTACAATAATGAATAGAATTGGTATATTATATTTAGAAAAAGTTGTGTGTGGGGGGGGGGGGTGTTCTTTAGTCACGAGGTGTAACCGGTGATTATTAAAACGTTTTATACCCTCAACTAATTAAATATAAGAGGGAATTTATGAATTTTCATTTCCATGTTTTCACTTTCAGTGAATTGAACAAAATATTCATTTTAAACTTTTGATAGAAAGAGATCAGAGTAAACTTTATTATTACCCCTTTTATTAATAATTTGTATTAATATATACTCTACTGCACTGTCATAAATGAATTCTACTCTATTTTATTTATCTTTTATACAATTTGTATATATTAAACTCTGAAATGTTATTTGAAATTAATAAATTTTAATTAAATCATTTATTAATGAACAAATATTTGTATTTCTTGTTGCAAGATGACAAATGGGGGGTTGCATGCATGAAGGGGAAGGAATGCAATGCAAGTCTTTAATTATTAGATCACTTTATACGCTAAACGTTTCGGTCAATCATCATCAACAATGCCAATTTATGTTTTCGAAGACGACAGTGCCATAAAAATCTGGTGTGACTGACGCACAGCCCACAACTTTCTCTTGCCCTTCGATAAGAGAAAGTTGTGCACCGTGCTTGTCACTTCAGATTTTTTGTTTCGAAATATATTAATATAGAGAATAAAAGGCCGAGCAGCTATATTTATTTCTTTATTTAAGAACCCACAGCGACGTTTCGGTTGACTATGCGACCATCTTCATGACTAGAGTTCAGTCAACAGAGCGCCAAAGTCAATGCGCTGAATGCATTATATCTGATAGATCGTAATGAATTTTATGAAATGTCTGTCAAAGAACTTAAGAGGGTTTTCTGTTGACTGAACTCTAGTCATGAAGATGGTCGCATAGTCAACCGAAACGTCGCTGTGGGTTCTTAAATAAAGAAATAAATATAGCTGCTCGGCCTTTTATTCTCTACAAGATATTGATTCAGCTATTCGCCTCGCTTTCATGAAATATATTAAGTTGCTCTTAGCACTTTAGTTCCAAACTTGACCACGCGATGATTCATACGAATGCTTCCATTCCACATCAGTAAAGTGTACTTTAAACGATTTCCACGAAAAATTTCATTGATATACTTTTTAAAGAGCGTCTAAAAAATAATTCATTTATGAATTTTAAACAAAATCGTTGGAGCGAATTTGGAGAAAATCGTAAAAAATTGAAAAAGTACATCAGTAAAGTACCAGTACTTTTTGATCGATTTTGTTCAAAAGCCTATTTTCACCCCTTGGGAGGGTGCCTAACTTAAATATAAAATTTCAACTTGCTAGCTCTTTTAGTTCCTGAGATATTTTGTTCACATAACAGACAGACCATGTCGCAAAAATTTGACTTATAATAAAATTTCAATTCAAAAACTTATTTTAAAAAGAGAAATTCTCTAAATTTATTTATGGTCTCTAAAAGAATCTGAAATTTAAAAAAAAAATTTTTTTGCTCTAAATAGACAGACAGACAGAATTATAGATTAAAACAGAGTTGAGAACATGTGAACGTGTCATATTTTATTAAAATAAATCAAGTTGAAAAAAAAAAAAAAAAAGAAAATCTCAGAAAAAGAAAGATAACTATTTAAATATTAGATTAAAGTAAGTTTTAAAAAAATCCTTTTTTTTTTTTGCTGAATTAATTATAGGATTCTTTTTCATTCTTTTGATCTAATCTCAAAAAAAAAAAGAAAAAGATCAGTTTATAAAGAAGAATAAAAAAAAAAGTAAAAATTTAATTAGTAAGAAAATGATAGGGTTAAGTTGAGAAAGAAGCCTTCGTTATATGCATTTGGCATCTTGAATGCAAATATGGAGAGAAAAAATCCCCGATTATTGATGAGTTTAAATTTGAGGGTGTTGCTTTTAGGTGGCGCAATCATTTTAGAGGAAATAAAAAAGAATCGAGTGATTTGGCATTTGGGAAAAATCATCAACTTTGCTAACTTCGAAACGCTCGTCTTTCTCAATTATACACAAAGTAATTAGTATTTGTATTCTTTGCACTTCATATTCACGCTTTATTTTTTCTAAATAAATACACCACTTATTACCAAATTGGCAGGGGCGTATATAAGGGGGGCTTCCACTCCCCCGAAATTCCCTAAATGCATATACATATATAGGAATATAGAGCCAATAATGGGTCTCGGCCCCCCCCCCCCCGAAATGTTTGCGCGGCCCCGTAGCGCGAAAATGTGGCAAATGTTCCGCGAACCGCACATAAAAAATATTTTGGGTCCACGGTTGGTGCCGCGGGCTGCAAACGCGTCGCTAAAAAAAAAGGTAATATATTTTTTTCGGACGGGAGAAATTTTAGTTCCGCGGGCGGCAAACGAAAAAATTTTTGGTTCCGCGGGCGGAAAAAAATTTTGCGTCGCTAAAAAAAAAAAAAAAGGTAAAATATTTCGGAAAAAAATTTTGGTTTCTTGAAAAAAAAAA
>JAKCPI010008697.1:0-24451 GCA_023213315.1 Euborellia annulipes | reverse complement strand
TCTTATGGGAGAAATCGTAACTTTCAGGAATTAATAACTCAAAAGGTTATGGGAATTTCCGGGACCCAGTATTTTTCTGGGACTCTCCATAACGCCCTCTATAAGACCATAATAATTCAATAATTTCTAGCATCATTGTGATTGCCATTTGTTCTAAACATTACTTCAAGGAATACGAATCATTAATGAAAATGTGATAAAGTCGTAATTTTTCATTATATTACGTCATTATAATCATGTATAAACCATTTATTTCTTTCTTCAACGAGTGAACTAGGAAATAAAATTATACAAGTATATAATCCATGATATTAATTAAATCTTCAGTCATAGAGTATAAATAATACAATACAAGGTGATATTAAAAATAAATAGATTTGATTGCAAGTCAATGTTCGGTGTTGACCTTTAGTGCCTTATTAAGGGCTGGTAGCCTTCAAATCAGAGCCTTCACAGACCATCAAGTTCAAAAATATCTTCAGAAAAGATTAATTAAATCAAAATAGATTCTCTCACCTATGGGAAATTAGAAAAAAAAAAATTGTTTTTATCCTTGAATAAACCGGACTATTGATAACGATATGCAACTATTTTATATTGAGTCATTGAACGAAAAATCTGGGCCATGTAAAAAAGAGGGAGGTCAAGGGGTTAAGCGTTATTAATTGCATTTTTACCGAATCACCTCAATTTGTCGCAAGATAAAATTTATTATAAGGAAAAAGGGTAGGAAAATTAAATCCAAAAAATCTGGTGTGACAAGCACAGTCCACAACTTTCCCTTACCTTCAGTAATCGAAAGTACTGTGCTTACACACCAGATTTTTTTTGTGTCGACATATATTTCGTTTTCGACAGTACGGTATATTTGAATTCAAGAATGTTTTTTTTTTTTTTTTAACACTCACACTTTTTTTTCAATTCATCCTCATATTCACAGTCTTTTTCGGCAACTTTACGATAATCGTTATTTAAGAAGATATATATATATGGGGTTCAAGCGTTCTTATTTAAGCCATTTGGTATACAAAGGGCTTAAATAAAATCATCGGACTGCCTGGGGTCGAACCCTCCCCTTGGTATACAAAGCAGGCGCGCTACTAACTACGCCAAGCCCGAGGGCTTAATTCAAGTTTATATATATATATATAAAATACGCTAATGTTCGTCTGTCTGTCACGCTCTATTTTGGCAACTCCCCGTTCGTAATTTTGAAATGAAATTTTATATGCATAAAGAGGACCTTCTAGGGATTACAGGAAAATTATTTTCATCCCGAAATTCCCATAACTTTTTGAGTTATTAATTCTTAAAGTTACGATTTCTCCCATAGGAAATGTATAGAGAAATATTTATGTATTCTTTTTATTTGTGTATTCCATGAATGTAAACAAATCCTCAAGCAGGCACTGAATTGGAATGGAATAATAATATATTTTCTTTTTTCCTTGGGGCTTGGGGGGGGGAGAGGTGCTTGCCACCAACAAAACAACGGGGATAAGGACCCCAGCCAGGCAGAGGGAGGAAAAAAAAAATGGTCCCACAAAAATAAATATATTTAATTAAATATTGTTTAAAAAAAATTTAATAAATGGAGTAGGTGAAAAAAAAAAGGGAGTGTGAATGTGAGTGTGAAAGGAGTGAAAGAGAAGTTTTTAAAATTTTTAAAATAATAAAATTTTAAACTTCTGGGTTTTTTTGTTTTGAGATATTTTGTTTATAAAAAAAACCATGTCGCCAAAATCACATTTTTTGGATCTAGGGGACCTCAAAACATGTATATCCATCAAGAATCTCAACATGGATCCAATACTTTCTCACTATATATATAATAACATATATAGGTAATAGAAAGTAAAATGAATGTCAATTTTGACATTGCTTTCAAAGGCGTTAAAAAGTAATAATAATTTTATAACTTTTTTACAAGTAATTTATTATTTTATTGGAAATTATTAATGCCATTAAAGCTCATTAGTATTTGATTAATTAATACAAATAAGTTGGCTTTATTTAATAAAAGACCTTGGTTCATTTGAATACCAGGTGCTTTATTATTCAAATATGTATATTTGTAAATCATTAGAATTTAATTTTAGTTAGCTTAGATAGAGATCTTCTTAAGGTGCGCGTCTCGAAAAGTCGTTAGAAAGCTTTTGACTACCGAGTTCCTCTAGACGGCAAGAGATGGCGTTAGGTGTTCTCCCATAGGAAAACAAGGGGACAAATTGCATTTCATTCTAGACTTTCCAGCTAATTAATTTAAAGGCAAAAAATTAATTATTTTTTTAACACAATGATTACTAATTTAATTATCTACAACTTATAGAGCTCCTTTTTTTAAAATATCTTTTATTTAATGCGATTAATCTAAAAAAAAAATTTTTTTCGAAAATCAAAAAAGGGCTTCTATAAGTTGTAGATATTTTAAATAGCTTTAATTTTAAAAAATTTGAGGTCGATAGCTTCTAAATTGTGGCCCTGGAAAGTCCCAAAATTAGCACCCCGAGACGCGCACCTTAGTTACTTTTGGAAGCGATAAACCAAATTTTGTTGAATAATACCCTAAGCAAGATAGGCAACCAAAATGACCAATTCCGAGATCACGTTCACGTATATTGTCTAGAAGAGCTATGGAGCTTTTGATTTGCATTCCAGAAGACAAAAAAAAAAAACCAACTAATTTTTTCCCTTATTCATGCAAAATCGGCTTAATTAAAGAGAATCTTCGGAAGTGAGGGAGGCCTGAAGACCGAGGAGTTGACTGATGACGCCAGCTGAGCCTTTTTGGGTACGCTAACCAAAGGTCAGCAGACGCGACCTGAATGTCCAACAGCAACTCCATTTTAGTCGAAAGGTTAATTCCACTTGCGTATATCAAATTCAATCAAATAATAGGGACATGATATAGAAATTTCGTAGGAGGCGTAGCCAAGAGCGGATTTCGGGTAAAGTTCAATGGTATACCATTAGGTGGTTGAAATTTTATATTTAAGTTAAACACCCCCCGGGACCGGAAAAATAAGCTTTTAATCAAAATCGGCCAAAGATTACTAGTACTTTACTGATGTACTTTTTCAGTTTTTTTCGATTTTCTCAAAATTCGCTCTAACGATTTTGATTAAAATTCAAAAATCAATTATTTTTTAGATACTCTTTAGAATGTATATTCTCATTTTGTTATTGAAATCTTTTGAAGCACGCTTTACTCTTGTACTTCATAGGGAAGATAGGAGAAATGGTTGTCAATATAACAAAATATAAATATTTTTCCATACTTATAAATTTTACATCTGAATTCAAATGTTCCGTACTGTCGGGAACAGGGCCGCAGACAGGAGGGGGGGCAGGGGGCTATATCCCCGGGGCCCGGGCCCTTTGTGCTCCAACATTAAAATTCTAATAAAAAATAATTTTCATGGTTAAAATTTCAATTAAAAAAAATCATTTTCTTGAAATTTTTTTCCTCAGGGGGCCCGGGCCCTTTAAGCTCAAATCTTAAAATTTCAATTAAAAAAAAAATCTTTTTCTTGAAATATTTTTCCGCAGGGGGCCTTTTAACCTCAAATCAAGTTTGATCTTTTCAAGACTCAGGATTGCTAAAAACGCAGATTTCAGTGGCTAATTTTCAAAAAATTTTCCATACCCCGAGATTCCCCCGGAAATCCTGTCCGGATCTCGATAAAATATTGTAACTCTTTATTTAGGAAATTTTGAAAAATTTTTAATCAACTTTATTTAAGGTGCGCGTCTCGGGGTGCTAATTTTGGGACTTTCCAGCTGCCACAATTTTGAAGCTATCGACCTCAAATTTTTTTTTAATTAAAGCTATTTAAAATATCTACAAATTATAGAAGCCCTTTTTTTGATTTTCGAAAAAAAAAATTTTTTTTTAGATTAATCGCATTAAATAAAATATATTTTAAAAAAAGGAGCTCTATAAGTTGTAGATAATTAAATTAGTAATCATTGTGTTAAAGAATAATTAATTTTTTGCCTTTAATTAATTAGCTGGAAAGTCTAGAATGAAATGGAACAAGTTACGTGATTTCCAATGGGGGAACACTAACGCCATCTGGTGCCGCCTCGAGTCAATCGTGCTTTAACGGTTTTTCGAGACGCGCACCTTAAGTATAAATTATTTCAAAAAGTTGTGTCAAAATAAGTTTTTTTTTTGGGGGGGGCCCTATTAGTAAGTAGCCCCGGGGCCCGTCAAGTCTGTCTGCGGCCCTGGTCGGGAACTAAATACATGTCCACACAAAATTCAGGTGTGACAAGCACAGAACACAACTTTCGATTACCGAAGGTAAGAGAAAGTTGTGTGCTGTGCGCCAGTCACACCAGATTTTTTTTAATTTCGGTAATATAAAAGTGCATTGTTTACCAGAATAAATAAATATACAAATTAAATTTTTAAGTAATAATTTTTACATTAAAAATAAATTTTTTTTTTATTTTTCCCCTGTAGTTCACTGTAGGTGAGTTGGAAAGAAATTCAAAGAGGGGAGGTTAATGCAGTGGCGGCTCGCCCATAAGGACTCTCGGACGCCGCCCCTCCTAAAGATTTGAAAAAGTAAAAAATAATTAAACACCCATTCAATTATAATTATACATCTAACTAACCAAAGTGTTTTATCAGTCGAGTACATCGAAAATATAGGGAAAAAACAGGCAAAAATAGCGCGAAAAGTGCGTATTTATAGCCGTCGGACGCTGTCCTGAACGCCCCAATCCATCAACATGCAGTTATACGGAGAGAGGTGTGGTGGGGGCTGCTGGTGCTATGACGCGTCTAAGCTTGAGCCGAATGGGAGCTTTGGGACGCCGTCCGAGCATGCGCAGAGCGAAGCATCAGCTAGTCGCCGCACAGCGCGCCGGCGTTCCTTAACTTTTTAACCGCATTCTAAGTGTTTAACGAATGTGTGATTGTTATGTAGTGTGATTTAGTGTGTATGGTTTAGTGTTCTCTTTGGGGGCCCCCAGACCACCCGGTGGTGCGCCCCCCGGGCATTAAGCTCACGAGCCGCCACTGGGTTAATGATTATATTTTAGTTCCGGATTTTAGTCAACATATTCGTAGATTAATATGTATTTCTAATTTAAAATTTATATTTTTTTTTCTCTTCAGTGCTACAACTTCTACTATAAATACTTCTGTTATTTCATAATATTGATTGTATTCATTTTATGATTACTTAATATATATTTTTTTATTTTTATAAATGCACTTTTCGTTTTCCTCAAGCATAAAAAAAAACAGCTTTATTAAATTATGAATATTAGAACATTTAAATGGGAACAGGATAATTTGACAATAAAAGGTGTTTTGATTTTGCAACACGTACTTGTAGAGAACAAATAAACTTTGATGATTCAGGGGCTGATTCAAGGTGGGTAAAGGGGTTAATGATCCACCAACCCTATCTCAAAATATTGAGTGGTTTAGGAATAATTAAGGTTGTTTGAAGATAGCACTTTGTTAGAATAAAAGCTAATTTTTTATTAAGTTATTAATCACTATCAGATACGTATAAAATAAAATTTTGAAGCAGATCTGACGCAGGGTTATCGTGTAATTAATTATTAAAAAAATTGAAATTTAACATGAAGCCTATGGGGAATAACGACTAAACCCACACATATCGAATTATATAGCCACCTCTGCAATAGATACAAAAACAAAAATAAAATAATATAAAAAAAATTTAAAAACAACGCTTTTATAAATGTACTAAAAAGAGAAAAATAATTATGTATAATTTCTTTAAAATTATATTAAAAATTAATATATGTTACTAAAACTAAAAGCGTTGGGCGCGGGATTTGCAAATTTTAATTGTATAAATAGGCCTATTATATGTTTTATGAATACATTTTCATACCATAGACATGGCGGGTAGTTAGGCAAAGTGACTCAAATGTACTAGTTAGATTAATTTATTTTTTATTTTTTTGATTCATGTATCGGTGATTTAAGGATAGTATATCCTGTGCAATGGAAATTGCAAGAGATTGTTAATTTGCGCGCCCAACGCTTTTAGTTTTAGTAACATATATTAATTTTTAATATAATTTTAAAGAAATTATACATAATTATTTTTCTCTTTTTAGTACATTTATAAAAGCGTTGTTTTTAAATTTTTTTTTTATATTATTTTATTTAACTCTTTTTAGTTTTTGTAATAAAATATTAATACGTATGAGTTATATACATATACACGATACAATAGGACAATTTATATTTTAAAAGAAGATAAATTTTTGATTATAAATTCCACCCCATCTTTTTTTTTGATAGACCGAAATTAATTGACCTACAAATATGAGACACATCAAATAATGCATTGTCACGGGAGTTACATACGTGTATAAAATTTCAAAGCTCTAGGTTAAGTAGAACTAGTCGTAATTTCAATCGCTAACTTTGTCGGACCGAACAATGAAAATGTATAATTGGCCGCTAATCTGAATTTAATTAATTTTTAATTATTTTGAATAGCACATTTTGTAGAGTAAAGTCTATTTAACACCTCTGCCAATGCTCAAAACTCTAAATTAATTATAAATAGGAGAAATTTTGATTATAAAACTTCCCCTCCACTTTTTTTGATCGGCCGCCATTTTGTAATTAGTTCACCTACAAAGATGAGACACATCAAATATTGCATTGTCACGGGAGTTACATACGTGTATAAAATTTCAAAGCTCTAGCTTAAGTAGAAGTGGTCGAAATTTCGATTTGTAAATTTGTCGGAAAAACAGGAAAGCAAGTTAATAAAAGCGTTGTAATTACATTTTATCAATTCACTTCCGAGGAATACGTTAAACATAAAATCAAAAGTTTCTGCCCAACGCTTTTAAAGATATTTTAACAAGAAAGTCAAAAAATTCTCCAAAATGACAGTCGCCAATATTTAAAAATGAGACTAAATTCAGTCTGGCAACATCGCATAACATAATATTCATTTCTCGATGTCAGTTACATTTGTTTTTCTCCATTTTACGATATTTTTTCTCGCAAATCGTCCATTGTGTTTAAACTGATTTGCATTAATCATTGTAATATATTAAATAAAATAAAATTGAAGGCTTTTAAGATTTAAAATAGATAGTTGATGAATGCAATGTTGCCAGTTCTATATTACGTGAAATACTGCTCAAGTCAAAAGTCATTCATTTATTATTTTTGGTAATTAAATTATTAACTTAAACAAATTATAAACTCTGATAGGTCACGACTAAATTATAATAAATACTAATTTTATTTTCATGATTAAGAAAAGGCGGGGGGTCAGGGGCACGAAATGCCGACAGGAGGCGGGCCAAGAAACATATTTAGGGCGCCCAAAACCAGAGAGACAAACTAGCTATGGCCTGATGTACTATGACCTTGAAGGCTTCTAGTACTACAAATGTCAACTCGTTCGAGGTACGTCTCGTTGCTATGAAGACGCGATAAGGTGGTGGTTATTGTCAGCAATTTGTATTGTGAATTTGTATGTGTTTTTCAAGCGAGTGTTACGGTGACTTGTTCTAGTGTTTTCAAATTAATAAATATTGAATTTTTCATCCTGAATACGAATCTGTGCTCGTTCATTACTATAATTTAATTGGTAGTTTGAAAATTTGCAGCTGAAGTAAGTACTTTTTTGTCACTTTGAACTGGCTATATGTAGTGTTACAAAAATTTCCCATCATTTCCCATAAAAACTTTTCAAATAAAAGTTGTTCCTTAAGGTTGTTCGGATAGTACCCCCCCCCGTAAGTCATAATAGAATCTAAATTTTTTTTTAAAATAAAATTAAAAATTTGAATGCCAAAATTCCTTATTATAATTTAGTCGTGACCTTTCATAGTTTATATTTGGATTAAGTTAATAATTTAATTACCAAAAATAATAAATGAATGACTTTTGACTCGAGCAGTATTTCACGTAATATAGAACTGGCAACATTGCATTCATCAACTATCAATTTTAAATCTTAAACGCCTTAAATTTTATTTTATTTAATATATTACAATGATTAATGCAAATCAGTTTAAACACAATGGACGATTTGCGAGAAAAATATCTTAAAATTGAAAAAAAAAAAATGTAACTGACAGCGAGAAATGAATATTATGTTATGCGATGTTGCCGGACTGGTCTCACTCTCAAATCTTCCTTATTTTTAAATATTGGCGACTGTCATTTTGGAGAATTTTTTGACTTTCTTGTTAAAATATCTTTAAAAAGCCTTCGGCCGGAATTTTTTGATTTTATGTTTAACGTATTCCTCGGAAGTGAATTAATAAAATGTAAGTTTTTTTGTTTTTGTATCTAATGCAGAGGTGGCTATACCGGGTGGGCCAATAGTGCGTGGACGCAAGATTGTGGACTTATTAACGGACATTTTTAAAATTTGTTAATCGCACATAATGTGGGGCCTTTAGGGCTACAAATTAAAAATATTTTTGTTCCAATTGCACCTCATATACAGGGGTGGCCCATATCAAAGTTATGTTTTTTAAATGGAACGCCCTGTATATTATTGCATATTTGGATTCTACGGCCAATTTTAGTATGAGTTTATGTCATGCAATGTATTCCAAACCAAACCGTTTAGCCGCAAATCGGGCTTTAGTGAAAAAACTGCTGTCTGGAAAAAATTGAATATCGAGCGACCATAAAACTTAGGGAACTGTTCTTTTGTGGGGTTACTAACCATGAAATGTACTAATGAAGGCCAGATGGGTAACCCGGAATTATTCTTATGTTGGGAGAAATGGCCATGTCAATTTGGAAAATTTCAATCATGGATAACTTCATTTTTTCAAATGGAACATGCTACTTTTTTTATGCTATGGGACGTGAAATTCAATTATCTTTCAGCTGATATAAGGTTGTCTATATCTATCTTTGGTAGTTTCTTTTTTATTCCAAAATATCTGATAACGAAAAAAAAAAAATTTTTATTATAGACAAAATAATTGAAAAAAAAATCCAAACTCAAAACAAAATTGTAATAAATGGACAAATCTATGCTAAATATTCTAAAATGTCTTTAAAATCATTTATTAGAACTCCTCAAAGGAGTCCCGCTTGCTCAAATTCGGGTTATGATTTGTCAACAAGATGGCGCAACTCCTAACCTGAACATAACCCTAATTTCTTTTTCAAGAAGTTCAAATAAATGATTTTAAGGGAAATTTAAAGACATTTTAGAATATTTAGCATAATTTGTCCATTTATTACGATTTTGTTTTGCGTTTGGATTTTTTTTTTCAATTATTTTGTCTATAATAAAATTTTTTTTTTTTTCGTTATCAGATATTTTGGAATAAAAAGAAAACTACCAAAGATAGATATAGACAACCTTATATCAGCTGAAAGATAATTAAATTTCACGTCCCATGGCATAAAAAAAAGTAGCATGTTCCATTTGAAAAAATGAAGTTATCCATGATTGAAATTTTCCAAATTGGCATGGCCATTTCTCCCAACATAAGAATAATTCCGGGTTACCCATCTGGCCTTCATTAGTACATTTCATGGTTAGTAACCTCACAAAAGAACAGTTCCCTAAGTTTTATGGTTCGCTCGATATTCAATTTTTTCCAGACAGCAGTTTTTTCACTAAAGCCCGATTTGCGGCTAAACGGTTTGGTTTGGAATACATTGCTTGACATAAACTCATACTAAAATTGGCCGTAGAATCCAAATATGCAATAATATACAGGGCGTTCCATTTAAAAAAACATAACTTTGATATGGACCACCCTGTATATGAGGTGCAATTGGAACAAAAATATTTTTAATTTGTAGCCCTAAAGGCCCCACATTATGTGCGACCAACAAATTTTAAAAATGTCCGTTAATAAGTCCACAATCTTGCGTCCACGCACTATTGGCCCACCCCGGTATAATTCGATATGTGTGCGTTTCGTCGACATTCCCCATAGACTACATATTAAATTTCACTTTTTTAAAAATTATTCACACGATAACCCTGTGTCAGATCTGCTTCAAAATTTTATTTTATACGTATTTGATAGTGATAAATAACATATTAAAAAATAGGTGTTGGCTGTGTCTTCTACACAGCCGGTGGCTTTTTAACGTGACAACGTCTTTTGCTTGATTTCAAAAAAATTTTTTTTCTCTTACCTATATTGAAATATAAAGAGAGAAAGTATTGTTTTTATATTTTTTTTACTAGTAGTTTGTTTTCATAAATAAACATGTTCAAACATTTTCATTGAAACAATATATGACAGGTGTGGCCAAACTTTTATCCATTAAGGGCGACATATGCTTAAAAAATGAGGTTTTTCGAAAAAAAATTAATTTTGGAGTTAATTACTCGGGATTTTTTTATTTATTCCATTAGAGGTTTTCTTTCTGCACCAAATGACATCTCATTTAGTCTGTGCTGATTAGCCGTTCGGAATCTACAGGGGTTTAAAATTTCGAAAAACGAAATCCCGCCGAGTGCTCTCATGCGGTAAAATGACCTCATATCAAAAAAAGAAAAAAAGCCCTGGGGGTATTGAACCACTCTTTCTAAAACTATATTTAGATTTAATGTAGCTTTTATGGTCAAGTCGCTATGCGTTGCACAAGTAGGGCTATTTTTCGATATTTTTTTGCCTAAAAAATGAGGTTTTTCGAGAAAAAAACCAATTTTGGAGTTAATTACTCGGGGTTTTTTTATTTATTCTATTAGAGGTTTTCTTTCTGCACCAAATGACATCCCATTTAGTCTGATCTGAATAGTCGTTCAGAATCTACAGGGGTTTAAACTTTCAAATTTTAATTTACCGCAGCGCGGTAAAATAAAATGATAGGAAAAAAATAAATGGTGAAATCTTTAGCTGAAAACTCATTCTTTCTAACCGTATATTTCTCATAATTATACCTCTTAAGACAGAGGAGTTATTCAAGCCAATAAACTTTTTCGTGCAAGCCCCTCTAACATGCCACTATAGACACATGATTTGTAAGACGTTGTCACGTCAAAATTATCTTTTAATCTGACAAAGTGCTTTAATGTCCGAACAACCTTAAAGCCCGTACTATCACCTACATCTTGTACATTTCTCCCCAAATCCTTAAAATGTGATGCGAAAATTCGTCCAAAAATGGACTCAGCGCCTCAAAAAACATATATTTTGATACCCTACACGAAATATTCCAAAATTTTGAAATTTGCCCCCTCCCCCTGGCACCCCATTTGGTTTTTTCGCAAAAATAAGTCCAAAAATGGACTCGGGGGTTCAAAAAAAAAAACCCTCTAAACCAAAAATCAGAATTTTGGCGCCCTAAATATGTTTCTTGGCCCACTGTGCGGCGCGGCTAGTATAAAATTAAATAATTTTTATTTTTTCGCCCTGAACCTGGTTCTTTCATAGAATGAATCATTCACGAGATGCGAAAGCAACTTTGCAGATTCTTTTTTTTTTTTTTCGTAGATCGAATAAATGTCATCTTGTTAAAGTAGCCTACATCATAAAAAATAGTTATGTAAATATTAATTTAAAACTAATATGTAAATATTAAGGTTGTTCGGACAATAAAGCACTTTATTAGATTAAAAGCTAATTTTTTAATATGTTATTAATCACTATCAAATACGTATAAAATAAAATTTTGAAGCAGACCTGACGCAGGGTTATCGTGTAATTAATTTTTAAAAAATTGAAATTTAACATGTAGCCTATGGGGAATAACGACGAAACGCACACATATTGAATTAAATAGGCATCTGTGCATCTGATACAAAAACAAAAAAACTTACATTTTATTAATTCACTTCCGAGGAATATGTTAAAAATAAAATCAAAAGTTTCTGCCGACCGCTTTTAAAGATATTTTAACAAGAAAGTCAAAAAATTCTCCAAAATGACAGTCGCTAATATTTAAAAATAATGAATTCTCGAGAGTCAGACCAGCCTGGCAACGTCGCATAACATAATTGTCTTTTCTTGATGTTAGTTACATATTTTTTTTTTCAATTTTACAATATTTTTTCTCGCAAATCGTCCATTGTGTTTAAACTGATTTGCATTAAACATTGTAATATATTAAATAAAATAAAATTTAAGGCGTTTAAGATTTAAAATAGATAGTTGATGAATGCAATGTTGCCAGATCTATATTACGTGAAATACTGCTCGAGTCAAAAGTAATTCATTTATTATTTTTGGTAATTAAATTATTAACTTAATCCAATTATAAACTATGATAGGTCACGACTAAATTATAATAAGGAATTTTGGCATTCAAATTTTTAATTTTATTTAAAAAAAAATTTAGATTCTATTATGACTTACGATGTACTATCCGAACAACCTTAACTCGATAAATATTTTCTATTTTTTTTTCCCTCCCATCAAACAGTAATAGAAATAATTTACGATAAAAAAAAAGTACTTTACTACGCCAATTGGAAACAGATTTATTGCTTTTAAATTCAATTTGATGTTTTTTTTGTTTTTTTTTTGCAGATTTAATTTTAATAATAGAAAGTACCCCGGGAGAAAAAAAAATCGATTTCGAAATTTTCACAGTTGAAAGATTTTTAATAAGAATGGTGCGGAAATGACACTGAGAAGAATTTTATAAAATACCCTCTTTGGTATATGCACGAAAAATAAATTTGTTTATACAAATAAAAGAGCTGAACGCACGACAAAATAAAAATTTTAAATCAGGTCAAGTACAAAAAGCCAATAAAAAAAATGGTGAAAATAGAATAACATTTTTAATAAATAAATGATACCTTGTTAACATTTTGTTTTTTTTTGTATAAATTAATTTTATATTTAAATATGTAAATGACTATTTTCATCTATTTACATATAATATAAATATGTCTATTTCAATTTTAGTTCTATATAAAGTTCATAAAAATCAGAAAATGAGAGACTTGGCTAGTTTTTTTCTTTATCTATTAAACACAGCTGACGTTTCGGTTCCGTATTTGAACCATCTTCAGAAAAATAACCATAGTTTATGTCGAGCAGATTATACCTTTGACGATTACCGTTATTATTTATGATATCTATTGTCAAGCGCCAAGTACCGAGATTTAAGAAAATTAACTTAATAAATAAATATTAATTAAGTGTTAATTTTCTCGGGACCTGGCGCTTGACAATAGATATCATAAATAATAACGGTAATCGTCAAAGGTATAATCTATAATCTGCTCGACATAAACTATGGTTATTTTTCTGAAGATGGTTCAAATACGGAACCGAAACGTCAGCTGTGTTTAATAGATAAAGAAAAAAAACTAGCCAAGTCTCTCATTTTTCTGATTTTTATGAACTTTTATATAGAACTAAAATTGAAATAGGCATATTTATTTATTATTATTTTTTTTTTATTTATTTGCCCCTTCCAGCCGTAGGCCATTGGGTAAAAGTATACAATTACATAATACTTAAAAAAAGGTAAACTAGTAAAACAACATTATAAAAGAACATAGTAAAATAGGCATATTTATATTATTTATATTATATGAAAATAGATGAAAAGAGTCATTTACATATTTAAATATAAAATTAATCTATACAAAAAAACAAAATGTTAACTAGGTATCATTTAATAATTAACATATTAATATTAACATTAACATAATAATTATATCAATAATAATTAATTTGGCCACTTGGTATCCAAATGTCTTAAATAAAATCATCGGACTGCCTGGGGTCCGAACCCGCGACGTTCGGTATAGAAGGTAGGCACGCTACCAACTATACCAAGCCCGTAGACGAAAAGAAAATTTTTACTACATATTCCAATCCAGTGCCTGCTTGAGGATTTATTTACATCCAAGGAATATAGAACATATAAACGCAAAGAATACAAAGATATTTCTCTATACATTTCCTATGGGAGAAATCGTAACTTTAAGAATTAATAACTCAAAAAGTTATAGGAATTTTGGGATCCGAGTTTTTTTCCGGGACTCTCTATAACGTCCTCTATAAGACTGCAAAATTTCGTTTCAAAATTCCAATGGGAAGTTGGTCAAACATAGCGTGACAGACGGACACTCCGTAATTATTATATATAGATATTCAAATTAAAAGAATTTCATATTCTATGATGTTTGAATTCATTGGTAAGGGTAAAATTGAAATTATTATTTTTCCACCTAGTTTAATCAAAACCGGTTGAACGAACGCCCACACAGAATGAGCAAAGCACTAAGCGAGCCAACTTAGTGACCTTTTTTTGCAGATTAATCTAGATTCTTTGATACAGAGTCATTACATGGAATTAAGTGGCAAACGACTTGTAAACTCCCCCCTCCCCCAATTTTGAGATATCATAGGGAAAGTAAAATCAGATTTTTTTCTTTGACTCATAATTCAGATAAAATTACAAAATTTTCTAGGCGAAAGTCATATAGCAACCCGCATCTTTTTTTATTAATTATTTCGCAATATGAATAAATAATTATAAGAAGTCCGTTTGCTGCAAAAAAAAAGCCGCTGCCAAAAGTTGCTATCAGCTTTAACAATTAACAATATGGGAAAAATAAAAGAAATAACGTGCTTATCTTCTCCTGATAAGGAAACAAACAAGGCCAAGTTTTTTTAAAAATTCCGGGCATTTTCATAGAGCACAATAGGAAATAGCTCTTTATCAGTATTTTGTCGCCATGTAATTAAATAAAATTAGTCATCATATATATATATATACCGAGATTTGAGAAAATTAACATTTACATTGTACCTATTGATATAGATTATATATCATTTTTTTGTCAATTGTGCAAGTAAATACTGTAATTCTGGCAGATATTCATAAATTATCTCTAAAAATACGACTAATTTAGAGAATAAACAATAAAATTATTGCGAAATTCTCAAGTCCAATTATATTTGTAAAAATGCTTCAAAGTCCCTTGACACATGATTGCAAATTAATCTGTGCAAAAATAATTTTAGGTTATAATTCAAAAAATTAAAACGAAGATATTATTAAAGTTCTTTTATGGTTATATTTAATACTAATAGCTTAGAAACTTTTTATCAAAATTACATTAATCAATTTTAAATGGTATTAATATTTTAAAATTAAATACAAAGTGATAACAAAATTTTCTCATCAAGTAATTCCTGCATGGAAGTGAACATGGCAACAGTAAATCAAAGTTATCAATGAAATCGACTTAATATTATTTATTTTGTTGTCTTTTCGAAATCGCGCTGATGCTCATCTTCATTATCAGGAATAATATCTAAAAAATTAAAATAAATTATATTTTGACATCTACGAATTCAGAGAAAATTTTTGTAGGTTATGAAATACTTGTATTAAATTTCAACAACTAGAATATAATAGTGTATATAAATTTGAAATAAATTAAATACTACTAAACAATAGTTATGCTGGTGTTCATAATTGAAAATACTTAAACGCAACAATTAATATCTCAAACGTATAGTTGTTTACGATGACGCATAAATGCAAAATGAAAATTCTGTATTGAAATATTGTAAAAATAATTTTAAGCTTTTACATTAAATATAAATTTTTTTAGGACATATTTCCATAAAAAATATTATTAATTATATCATTTGAAACAATATTCCGTGCTTAACTCAATTTTGAATTTTTTGGCGCTTGACACACTAATGTTAAAAAAAAAATGACGCAAAAGTTTTTGAAAATCTCAAAAGACATTTTTCTTTTTATGAGATATCTAATAAAACCATGAAAAGTCGAAAATCTTTTTTTTTTGCGCTATCTAATAATAAGTATACGCACGGAAAAAAGTAATTTAAGATAAGATAAAAAATAAAAAAATAAATAAATATTTTGTTATATTTTAGCAATTGGTTAGGCCATAAGGTTATGCCTACGTAATTTAATATGATGAATGCTGATTGTCCTTCTCTTTACCATTTTAATTAATTGCAATAATTGATTTAATAAAGCGGCGCATTAGTAGAGGCATGTGTCAACGCAGTGCTAAATGTTAATTGATTACAAGACCGCATGATGCAATCACACATAATGGAGTATTTATTTCTAATTAAGAAATATTTATATTTAAAATTTTTATAGATACCTCATCAAAGATTTTATTATCTATATATATAATTCGTTAATCTACATCTGTCTGTTACCCCCTCGATTTAGACAACTTCTCGTTGGAATTTTGAAATGAAATTTTATATGGATAAAGAGGACCTTCTCGGGATTATAGAATTTTATTTTCATCCCGAAATTCCTGTAACTTTTTGTGTTATTAATTCTTAAAGTTATGATTTCTCCCATAGGAAATGTAGAGAGAAATATTTATGTATTCTTTTCATTTGTGTATTCCATGAATGTAAACAAATCCTCAAGCAGGCACTGGATTGAAATAAATAATTTTCTTTTCAGGTCCCTCGGGGCTTGGGTGTACATAGGTAGCGTGCCCAACCTCTTTTTTTTCTCTTCCCTCCTCTCCCCCTTCCCTTCTTTTCCACTCTCACCATACTTTTTATTGATCTTATTTATATTTATATATATACACATTTTTATTTACTATCTTATCCAGATCATCATGACTCTTACCCCGCGTTCTATACCCTCCTCTCCCACCCCCGTCCCTCGTAAACCAAAAGTCGCGGGTTCGACCCCAGGCAGTCCGATGATTTTATTTAAGCCATTTGGATACCAAATAGCTTAAATAAATGCCTGGACCCCCAATATATGTATATTAATTAAGTTGAGGACGATAAGGAGAATAAAAACCAGTTTTCGTTTTCTCCTCGCACTACTTCATCCTATTTGCAAATATTTCGGCTCCTATACAGGGGCCATCCTCAGTGCATATATGAATTTTACGAGAGAGATTGTCAATTTAGTAAAAAAATATTCGAGAATAATTGAGCGCATGAGTCTTGTGTCTGCACGGTTTAAGGTATAGGGAAGAAACTTAGAATGGATTGTCCTCGAATTTATTTATACAAAATTTTTAAACTAAATTATAAAATCTCTCATATAAAGTGCACTGAAGATGGCCCCTGTATAGGGGCCGAAATATTTTCAAATAAATTGAAGTAGTGAGAGAGAAAACGAAAGCAGGTTTTTATTCTCCTTATCGTCCTCAAATAAATTGCTTAAAGTTGTATCTGTGATGTGATAGAATATCAGCGAAATTGAAATGCTCGACGTTCAAAAAAAACTAGCAGAACAAGAAGTTTCGGCCTCCATTTGTTGGCCATCTTCAGTTATTGGGAATTATAGGTATACATATAGAGCAAAGCGCACATATGTGTATAATTTCCAATAACTGAAGATGGCCAAATAAATTCAGGGCGAAACTTCTTGTTCTGCGAGTTTTTTTGAACGTCGAGCTAAAAATAAGAGTTTTCTGAATTTTAATAAAAAAAAACGAAAAAGTACAACAGTAAAGTACTAGTATTCTTTGGTCGATTTTGTTTAAAAGCTTATTTTCACGCTCCATGGGGGCTACCTTACTTAAATATAAAATTTCAACCTCCTAGCTCTTTTCGTTCTTGAGATATTTTGTTCACAAACACACAGACACACAGACAGACCATGTCGCGAAAACCACTTTTTTGATTCAGGGGACCTCAAAAACGTGAAGATCCATCAAAATCTCGACATTTTTGACATGAATCCAATACTTTCTCTCTATATATATATTAACATATATAGAGGTAAGAGACAGTAAAAATAGATCAAATGTTGCAAACTTGAGAGAAATTTCTCTATAATTTGAATATCATAATTAAAATACCCAATAAAATGTATCTTTCCAACTCGTGACCTGAAGAGAGGAAAGAAATCTAGATCCTCTCCATTTTATAAACGTATATAAAGAGACAAATAAAAATATTCTCTGTTGACTCTGTATTTTTTTTTTTGAATATATATTTATTTGATTGGGTTTATTTATTTATTTTTCGAGTTCTCTCGATGGAGTTTCTTAATCGTTTTGCGTGAATGATCGATCGATCGATGGATGCTGCACAGTCAATCAGGTGTTTATCGCTGGAGGGGCCTTGGCCTCTCTCTCCCTCTCTCTCTCTCTCTCTCGTCTGCAAAATACTTCTTTCCTTTTCTACCTGCATTGTTCGCACTATGCAAATTCTTTTACGTTTTTCGATCGACACGTTTTTTAAAAGTATTTATAACTGTTATGAAATAGAAAATATTTTTTTTCTTTTTGCAAAATATAGGAGAAAGTTGTTAATAATATTTTTATTTTTTTATTTTAATCAAATAAATTTGTAACTATCAGTGGCCTATATAGATATAGAGGGGCTGCGCAAGCCCGCCTTCGGCGGGGCCATCACTGCGCCCCTGGACCCCCTTGCTCGCCTTCCCTTTTCATTTTTATATAGAGTTTATTTTAACGGTTAATTATTCATAAACTTAAGATTTTTTGTGAATTTGGTCCTTTCCGGGACTCTCCTGGTACACAGATATAAAATTTACGCCGATATTTTAGAATTCAAAATGCAATAAATAAAAAATCGTAAATACGTGGTAATATTTATATTTTGTTACCATGGCAACTATTTCTCCCAATTTTTATTTTTTTCTTATTTTAACGATTAATTACTCATTAACTTATTGTTATCTGTGAAACAAAACCTGTCCGGGATTCTCACAAACATACACAGAAAATTTCATCATAATTGGTTCAGTCGTTTAGAGGAGTTCAGTCACACACACACCGTCAGAAGAATGTATATATAAAGATGTAAAAAAAAAAACAAGTTTTGTTCTCTATTTAGGATCATATCATAATTTATCATAAACAAAATAATCTCCTTGTTAGACAGTTAAATAGGTCAATTTATTGGCTCACTTTTACAAGACAAATTTTATATGATGAACTCCAGGGCTGCAGACGAGGGGGGCTATATCCCCGAGCCCCGGGCCCTCCGGGGGGATCCGGGCCCTTTTGCGCTCCAACCTTACAAATTCTAATTAAAAAAATAATTTCCATGGTTAAAATTTCAATAAAAAAAAAATCATTTTTTTGAAATTTTTTTTCTGGGGGGCCCGGGCCCTTTAAGCTCAAAATCTTAAAATTATAATTCAAAAAAAATTATTTATTTTTTTGAAATTCTTTTCCCTGAGAAGGCCCGGGCCAATTAAGCTCAAATTTTAAAATATAAACTGACACGGGCGTAGCCAGGGGGAGGGGGCGTTGCCCTCTGGCTTGTCCTAAAAAATTAAAAAAACAAACAAACAAAGGGAATTTTTCTTAACGGGTAGGCCACAATCCAATACATTAATTTAATTTATTTTTTTTTTTATCTAAATAAATAATTAATAATCTATGTATATATTAATTGCAACCCTCCCCCCTCCTCTCGCCATAATGAGCGCGTTGGCCTCCTTAACAGCTAGATGTCTGGCTACGCCCATGTAAACTCGAAAATGTGGCCAAATTGGGAAATTTTACTCCGCAACGCACCTTGGTATTTATTTTTAATTTAAAAAATCAATCTAAGTTTGATAATATCTTTCACATCTCAGGCAGTAGCGTATCCAGGTGGAGGCGAAGGGGGCGCTCGCTCCCCCCGCCCCAGGCGCATCCGATTTTTTTTTTTGAAATTTCATAATAAATTCATTTTATATCACAAATCCAGAGAAAATTACAAAAAATCCCGAACGAGATTAAATATTAAAAAAAAAAAAAAAAAAAAGCGCCCCAGTTGAGCTTTGGCCCCTCCGCCCTCAAAGGCTAGTTACGCCGCTGATCTCAGGATAGCTAAAAACGCAGATTTCAGTGGCTAATTTTCAAATGGCCCCCAGACCACCCGAAATTTTACAAATTTTTAAATAACTTTTTTTATTTAAATAAATATTATAAGTTATGTTTCAAAAATTGTGTAAAGAATTGTTGGCGTAAAGGCCACAATAGCCTTTTACAAACTAGAAAAATTTTTTAGGGTGGGGGGGGGGAGAGGCCCCGGGGCCCGTCAAGTCTGACTGCGGCCCTGTACATTAGAATAATAAAGCGAGCATTGATTAATGATTTAAGCAAAAACATTTAAGAAATTTATTGGTTATTTAGAGGATATCCTGCTAGCGAAGTTAAATCATAAGATTATATTCCAATCGTATCCTTCTTTATATATTTTATAGATCGATGTGTCCGTGCAGCTAATCTTCAAAAATTGAACGCAGTCAAAGAAAAATTATATAATTGGGGTAATGTATATTCTTATTTTGTTCTCAAAATTGGTTGAAGACCACTTTATTCTTGTAATTCATAAGAAAGGAAAAATGGTTGTCATGGTAACAAGATATAAATATTTTTCTATCTTAAGGTCTTATTTTGTATGAATTACAAGAGTAAAGTGGTCCTCAACCAATTTTGAGAACAAAATAAGAATATACAATTTAAAGGAGCATCTAAAAAATAGTTGATTTATGAATATTAATCAAAATCGTTGAAGCGAATTTTGAGAAAATCGAAAAAAACTGAAAAAGTGCATCAGTAAAGTACTTTGTACTTTTGGCGATTTTGTTCAAAAGCTTCGTGTCATGTTCTAAGGGAGGGTCTAACTCAAATAAGAAGTGTCAACCTCCTGACTCTCTTTCGTTCTTGCGTTCCTTCTGTTCACATACACACAGACATAGAGACAGACTCACGGACAGACTATGTTTGCGAAAACCACTTTTTTTTACTCAGGTAACCCCAAAATAGTATATGTTCATCAAAATCTAGACAACGGATTTTTTGAAATACTCTATAAAAATATATGGTAAGAGAAAGTCACAAAGCAAATTTTACACCTCTATATCTCCCGAACCGTCCACTTTAGCGTGATTATGTACTAGACCATTTTTGTTTGTAATTTAATTTCGATTATTTTTGTTTAGATGAATTTTTGCTGAAAACCGCATAGTTTTCGAGATAATTGCAAAAAACCATCTTCCCGCCCCCTCTCGCAATAACCTGACGCACAGTAACTTTTTATTACATAATACGGGAGGGGATTGGACAATTTGGCGTTGGAGGGAAACTTTTTTTGGATGTTGGGGTTTTTGGAGCTAATTGCACTGTACTATATGTCTAAGCAAGAAAAAAGAAAATTGTATTTCAATCTTTATTATTATTATTATTATTTTTTTTTTTTTTATTAATAATAATATTTAGAAATAGAATCCTTTTTAATTTCATTCAGCGCCAACAAATCAAAAAAAAAAAAAAAAAAAATACATACTGATTGCTGTTTTTTTAATTAATATTGATTCATACTTATGCAATTGTTAATACAGAAGATCACGTTCTATTAAACAATTAAATGTAAGTAAAAAAATCTGGTGTGACTGGCGCACAGCACACAACTTTCTCTTACCCTTCGGTAAGAGAAAGTTGCCACTGTGCTGGTCACACCAGATTTTTTGTGTCGAGATATATTTAGTTTCCGATAGCACCTTAGTTTCAAACTTGCATTTTAAATGTTGACTGCTTCAAATAAACTATGGTTATTTTTCAAAATTTTAATCTCATATTTGGACATTTTACGGTATACACAATATAGAATCGTAAATAAATACAAAATTTCATAAGAATTGGAAAAAAAATTTTAAATGCGTAAAAAGTTCCAAAGGGGACCCCCTTTTGAATCGAAATTAACATACAAATCCCTATAGGAAATTAACATTGTTTCTATGCGAAGATAAGGTGGAAAGGGAATTTAAAAAAGAGTAGAGAGACGATAATGTTTGCAAGTGAGAGAGAGACATATATGTTTTCTTTGAAACAATTAAAACAGAAATAAAAAAAAAATAAATGGGAATTTAAATAATAATTGATTTTTAATCTAATAAAAAGAAAAAGATTTAAATTCCGTTACCATGGCAACCATTTCTATCTTTCCTATGAAGAACAAGAGTAAAGTGGTCTTAAGAAGATTTCAACGGCAAAATGAGAATATACATTTTAAAGAGCATCTAAAAAAATAATTGATTTTTGAATTTTAAAAAAAATCCTTGGAGGGAATTTTGAGAAAATCGAAAAAAACTGAAAAAGTACATCAGTAAAGTACTAGTACTTTTTGGCCGATTTTGTTCAAAAGCTTATTTTGAGATTCTTCAAAGGTACCTAAGTTAAATATAAAATTTCAATCCGGTAGCTCAATTCCTTCATGCTAAAAATCTGTCCACACACACATACATACACACACACAGACACACAGACCAATTTGCGGGACCCACTTTTTTGGACTCAGGGGACCTCAAAACGTGAAGATCCATCAAAATCTCGACATCGAATTTTTGACATGATCGTAATACTTTCTCTCTCTATATATTTCATATATAGGGTACGAGAAAGTAAAAATCTGCTGTGACTGGTCCTCAGCACACAACTTTCTCTTACCTTCGGTAAATGAAAGTTGTGTTCTGTGCTTGTCACACCAGATTTTTTTATGTTGACATATATTTAATTTCCCCTAATATATATAGAAAAATTTTTGCATATTTTTTTAAGTGGAACTTTTATTTGATGGCCTCAAATTTTTTCGCTCTTACTATCAATTACAAGCCGTGACGTCACAGGCTGTAACGACAAAAATAGGAAAGTTGAAATTTAATATATATGACGAATTATAAAAAAAATAATTAGGAGATTTAATTATTCAATTTTTTAAATGATAAAATATAATTTAAAATTCAATTTTCAATTTGGGTATAGGAGACTTTGCAGCCAAGGAATTAAATAAAAAACTTTTTATTTAATTGTTAACCTTCGACTCTTCGGTCGCAAATCACGACCTTCTCAGGACGATTAATTGTTAGATCGTTAATTGTCCTGAAAAAGGTCGTGATTTGCGACCGAAACGTCGAAGATTAACAATTAAATAAAAGTTTTTTTTATTTAATTCCTTGGCTGCAAAGTCTCCTATACCCAATTCAAAGACTACAGCCACTTCTCATCACTAAATAAATATTGTTCTCAGTATTTAACATGCCTCCCTTTTTTTAATTATTAAGTTAAGATTAAAAACGCGATTTTAATACCCTTAATTGAATTGAAAATTTTCAGTTAAAGGCCTAATAACCGAAAAAAAGTTTCACTTGCATCGTGGTTTCATAAAACCACACAATGTTTTTTTTTCTTTTTAATGAGTCAAGTAAATGCGTTTTAGCAGAATTTAACATTATTTTCCATTTCAATTTGTACTTTTACTTTAAATATTTTCTCACTCTACTTTTAGTCAAATTTTTATTGAATCAATACCAATAAAGGTGATAATTCAATTAATAAACATCTATTTTTTCGCTGTTCAAATAAAATAGCAAACATATTTTTAAGTTTCCCATATTCATTTGTTCAAATGACATCAGATCGTCTTTCTTTGATAATAGATGTTGTTTAAATATACGTTAGTAAGTTCACAAAAAATACCATTATGATTTAGAATTGTTATCTTGCAAAATTTACTTATCTGATTATTATAGAAAAAATAAATAGGCTAGTTGAATTTAAAGGTTAAGCGAGAAATAAGTTTAAAATATGATAATTAAATTTATTTTTACTTTTTTACGTGTTGAGCCAGATTGAGCCAGTTTGACTTTTATCTTATTTATTTTTGATGGCTATGCAGCTAAGCTAATGAGGAATTTGTTCATGGGATGAGCCCTCGATCTCAAGGCCATTTACATCTACAGTAAATATAAAGCCAAAAAAAAAAAATTCTTAGTCATATGCAGCCAAAATTATTGTGACGTTTCGGCCTTCTTAAGAGCCGGAGGCGAGAATAAATGAAATTTTAATTTCAAAAATTAAAATTTCATTTTCTTCAGGACCAGAGACTTGATTAACGCCTCAAAAATAGTCTTGTAGCCACAGCCTCTCCATAATCCGCTTTTATATAGTGTATTGTTTGTAGTGACTTTTGTTATATAGTGTATACTTTCAGATCTATATAGACTTTTTATATGGTGTTCTTTTTTTGTAGTGTTTTTTTTTTTTTTTTTTTTTTTTTTTTTTTTTTTTATATATAAGTGTATTTTATATAGCGACGTATGTTTATATAGTGTGATATTTTTAGAGGCTTGTATTTTAGATATTGAGTTTCTTTGTAAAATGTTTCTTATACAGTGTAACTTATATAGTGACTTTTTTGTTATATAGTGTATATTTTTAGAGACATTTAAGTGCTTGATATATTTTATTACTTATACCTTAATTTTTTGTAAATATAAATTATGTTGTATACAAGACGGGGCCGAATGGCTAACGCTGAAGGCCGAGAATAAAGAGAAAAAAAAAAAAAAAAGAGACGAGAAACGACAATTTTAATTTTGAAATATAAATTTTCATTTATTCTCGTCTAAGCCCTGAAGATTGGCCCTAGAGTCAGAGGCGTATATAAGGGGGGCCGAGGGGGCCCGGGCCCCTCTCCGAAATTTCCCTAAATGCATATACATTAGGGTGTCCCTTATTTTTCGATTTTTATT
>JAKCPI010008696.1:0-16668 GCA_023213315.1 Euborellia annulipes | reverse complement strand
ATTAATTTTTACTGATTTTTATAAATTACTATTAATCAATGACTTAATTTCAGCTTTTTCTTGGAGGGGGGGGCAAACTATTTTTTTTTTTTTAATTTTCTTACAAATAAGGATCTCAAATTTGGCCAAAAGGTATTTAATTTAATTATTTTATTTTTTACAGTTTATATACCCTTAGATTTGAAATAATTTATTTAGAATAATATAAAATTTCAATAAGTTCACAACTCTTGGGGGGCAAATGCCCCCTCCTGCCCCTCCCCCTCTCTAAATAACGCCTCTGTTATTTATTTATTATTTATAAAATTGCTAACTTCACAAAACTTTGCTTAATCCTCAAATAGCAAATTATATGTGAAAAAACTCATTTTATAACTGGAAAGTTAAGCCTGTTCTTATTTACCTTATCGATGAATTTGCTATCGGTCGGTTAAGTTTGCTAGTTGATTAGAAGTGAAGCAACCGGCCATAAGATGGCATTCTTCTAATTTTTTAATACTAAAATTATTTTTTATTTTTAAATTTTTACTTGATTTATCCTCAAAAAATTCTTTTTATTTACAAATCATTTAAGAATTTGCCCCACTTTCTCTCTCCCCTTATCATGGAAATAATTTTTTTTTTTTGAATACCAAAAATATATTAATTGTAGTAAATACTTCTCCTTTTATTTAGGAATTTTTATTAACTAATTAATCTGGATGCATGTTTTCTCATACCCAATATTTTATAAGGCGCTTAGTGCAATGATAATTTTTATTCTCGCCATATTTTCTTTCCAAATATGGACTCCCTCCAGGCTCTCGATTATTTTATTATCTTCAATGTTTGAGCAATAATTATTTTAACATTTTATAAAATAAATTTTGATAATACTCTATTTAATTTGCTAATTCAAATTTGACCTATATGAATGAATTAATTCTCTCCTAAGACCATCAATCATGTTAATCGGCTGATCATGCTATTTGAATGCTATTAATCATTAATCAGCGACATTATTAACTTTAAAAAGATATAAATAGAAATTTTTTTGCTTTTTCTATAAAATTAATATGCGGCAGATGGAATTTTAATTTATTCAATTTGTATTTTACCTCACTTTCAATCAAAGAACTAATTGATTGGTAATTAATAATTGGGCAATTCATTAGCCCTTATTTTTTTTTTCTATTCATTTAAATTCAAATCATAAATTTCCTATAAGAAATTATTTTTCATCAAATATTTTAATCACGAATCTGATTAAATTTTTCTAAAATTTCAAACTTGCATTAAAAAAATTCCATTCTTCTCACATACGACTCGTAAATTTTTAAATCTACGACCTCAAAGTTTATAAAAAATATTACTAAATTATTTAAAACCATATAATTTTCTTATTCAATTAAATACTTAGATATCAAATTTTTTTTTATTTCTATTTTATAGTTAGAAATAAATAGTATAATATATACTCTAAATAGGTTTAGAAGATTACTCCTATCCAAAATGATAATTTTTCCGAGGAAATTATTACATTTAATTTCAAGGGAGGAAGCCAACTACTCTCTCTCTAGCCATTTAGAATTATCAAAAGCTAATATTAGGCTATAACTATATTTAAAACATATCACGGAACTTTATACAATTATATAAAGTAGTCTAAACCGATAAAATTCTCAATTTAAACGCCTTTAAATCAGTAGCTTGACTAGCTTGACTCTGGTGCATTGTTTCTGTGTATTTTCAATCATTTTTCACTTATATCTTTTGGTTTATCAAAAATGAATATAAATAAAATATTTTTCATTTCTTACTAATTGAATTTTGAAGTTTACTTATATCAAGATTCAGATGAAATGAATACAAATTTTTTTTACATTTACAAACTACAAGAAAAAAATCCTCAAAGTCAAATAAATAAAATATTCATACTCTTTTTTAAAAAGCCATTTTAGAAGTGTTGACAATCGCCGGTTCGGATCTCAGGCAGGCCTATATTTAAGGTTATGGAGAAAATATACTAGCGGTCCCTTCCACATTAAAATAATTTATTTGGCGAATATTTCAGAATGCCTTCGCAATCGATCAAATTATACATATGTGGAGCGTATGTATAATTTGATGGAATGAAGATCAATTACTTAGGCAATCCGAAATATTTGCCAAATAAATTATTATAATGTGGAAAGCAGCCGATAGTGTATTTTCACCAAATCCTTAACGATTTATCCCAGCATATTTAACTTCTACTGCGAGTACTATATTTAATTCATTCATATCAAATATAAATAAATGTCAAATATATGTCGCAAATAATTTATTTATTTATTTTAAAGGTTTTTAAAAGTCTATGTGGCCTAAGATGCTGAAAAGACTAAAAAAAAAAGCTATTTTCTTCTTTTTTACTTGGCTTAGATTTTAAATTAAATTTATAGTAGGTATAGAAGGTTCTAATATTAGAAAAATATTATTTTGTAGGTCTCAAAATCTTAAACCAATCTCGCATCTGTATATACTCCTCTTTTCGCCCATTAGAAACGGCCCAGAACTCATATTTGTATCCTTGGTTGCCTAACTAACAGATTCAAGGCGTATATCCTAAGCATTTGCAAAATAATACTCAAAAAGATTTTTTTTTAATCTTTTGGGCATCTTAGGCCATATAAATGATACATAAACAATATGCCCAGGTATATTTAATTTATTTACTCCATTTGGTATCCAAATGATTTAAATAAATATTCGCCGGCCCGAAGTTCAAACCCACTCCCCTGGACTTTTTTTTTAGATTTTTCTTTACCAACTTTTTAATTTACATTTCCGTGGCAAATAGCAGGTAGAATAATAAGATTTTCATTGAATTCTTTTTATTTGAGCATTGGGACTTATAAAATTTGTTTATTCTTTGCTGCTTCTATATTCAGATAATTTTTTAAACTCATGATTTTATGCTAATTTATCAATAACGGTTATAATTATAAGAAGGTCGTTTATTTTCCCGAGGGTTGATTGGGCAATTTTGTTGATCGGGTTACTTTTTAATATATAAAATACTCGGATACTCATAAAAGCTTAATAAAGCAGCTAAACGAGTTTTAAATATTATGAATCACAATTTTTTCTCATATGCCTACAAAGATTTATATTTTTGACGGTAAGGAGTTTAGGCCAAAGACGGTGATGATTTTAAATAATCGTTTTGATCACTCAAACTAATTTTTGCTTGATCTTATTAGCAAATCACTAGCACTATTTTTCCATAGTATGTTTAAACAACCGACGTCTCAACTTGCCCTTATATTTATTTACTTGGTTATTTTTGTTAGTGCTTGATTTATGTTGTCTATAAATAAATTTAGCAACAAAACATGATATATCAGATGAAAGAGAACAAGTTCAAAAAGCGGCTGTTTAAAAAGCTACCAGGTGTAAACGATAAGATCACCAAAACAATAATTAAAGTATAAAATACATACAATACACTTCGTTCAACATACATTAGGAATTTTATTAATTATATATCAGATTATGTTTTTTTTTTAATTTTATTTCCAAGCTATTATAAAATCTAAAAGTTTCGCTGATTTAAAAAAATAGAATAAAAAAACTAATCTAATTTCAATATGGCATTTTCTTTGATCGTAACTTATGATGATCTCTATAATATATTTTCAAATAATATTATAAAAATCTGGTGTGACTGGCGCACAGCACACAACTTTCTCTTACCTTCGGTAATTGAAAGTTGTGTTCTGTGCTTGTCACACCAGATTTTTTGTGTCGACATATATTTAGTTCCCGACAGTACGGAACATATGAATTCAGATGTAAAATTTATAAGTGTGGGAAAATATTTATATTTTGTTGCCATGGCAACCATTTCTCCTATCTTCCCTATGAAATACAAGAGTAAAGTGGTCTTCAGAAGATTTCAATTGCAAAATGAGAATATACATTTGAAGGAGGATCTAAAAAATAATTGATTTTTGAATTTAAAAAAAAATCGTTGGAGCAAATTTTGAGAAAATCGAAAAAAACTGAAAAAGTACATCAGTAAAGTACTAGTACTCTTTGGCCGATTTTGATTAAAAGCTTATTTTTCCGGTCCCGGGGGGTGTTTAACTTAAATATAAAATTTCAGCCTCATAGCTCAATTCCTTCATGCTTAAAATTGAACACACACACACACAGACAGACCATGTCGCGAAAACCACTTTTTACTTTCTCTTACCTATGTATATATGTAATATATATATAGAGAGAAAGTATTGGATTCATGTCAAAAATTCGATGTCGAGATTTTGATGGATCTTCACGTTTTGAGGTCCCCTGAATCCAAAAAAGTGGTTTTCGCGACATGGTCTGTCTGTGTGTGTGTGGGTGGGTGTGTGGGTGGGTGTGTGGGTGGGTGTGTGTGTCTGTGTTCAATTTTAAGCATGAAGGAATTGAGCTACGAGGTTGAAATTCTATATTTAACTTAAACACCCCCCGGGACCGGAAAAATAAGCTTTTAATCAAAATCGGCCAAAGATTACTAGTACTTTACTGATGTACTTTTTCAGTTTTTTTCGATTTTCTCAAAATTTGCTCCAACGATTTTTTTTAAAATTCAAAAATCAATTATTTTTTAGATGCTCTTTAAAATGTATATTCTCATTTTGCGATTGAAATCTTCTGAAGACCACTTTACTCTTGTATTTCATAGGGAAGGATAGGAGAAATGGTTGCCATGGTAACAAAATATAAATATTTTCCCATACTTATAAATTTTACATCTGAATTCAAATGTTCCGTACTGTCGGGAACTAAATATATGTCGACACAAAAATCTGGTTTGACAAGCACAGTACACAACTTTCGATTACCGAAGGTAAGAGAAAGTTGTGTGCTGTGCGCCAGTCACACCAGATTTTTTGGATATAGGGGACCTCAAAACGCGAAGATCCATCAAAATCTTGTCATCGAATTTTTGACATGAATCCAATACTTTTTCTCTCTATATATATTACATATATACATAGGTAAGAGAAAGTAAAAATGTATAATAATTTTCTTTCGATTTAGACTTGTTCGAGATTGATTCGAGCTTTGGTTGATTTTAATTTTATCATGGAAGCGATATCTTCACCCCAACATTCCTTATTGTTGTTATTGCTGACTGCAACTGATAAATAGTAAAATGGATGTTATCATCCAGTAGAGGAACGTAGCCAAGATTTTTTTAAGAAAATTTTATAATATTCTAGTACTTTTACCAGAGAAATTTTAGAAATTTTTTCGAGGAGCCCCCTCAGGCCCCCGCCTGAACTCGAAAATTTTTCAGCGGAAATTTTTTTACTTTCTCTTACCTATGTATATATGTAATATATATATAGAGAGAAAGTATTGGATTCATGTCAAAAATTCGATGTCGAGATTTTGATGGATCTTCACGTTTTGAGGTCCAAAAAAGTGGTTTTCGCGACATGGTCTGTCTGTGGGTGGGTGTGTGGGTGTGTGGGTGGGTGTGTGTTCAATTTTAAGCATGAAGGAATTGAGCTATGAGGCTGAAATTTTATATTTAACTTAAACACTCACCGGGACCGGAAAAATAAGCTTTTAATCAAAATCGGCCAAAGAGTACTAGTACTTTACTGATGTACTTTTTCAGTTTTTTTCGATTTTCTCAAAATTTGCTCCAACGATTTTTTTTAAAATTCAAAAATCAATTATTTTTTAGATGCTCTTTAAAATGTATATTCTCATTTTGCGATTGAAATCTTCTGAAGACCACTTTACTCTTGTATTTCATAGGGAAGATAGGAGAAATGGTTGCCATGGTAACAAAATATAAATATTTTCCCATACTTATAAATTTTACATCTGAATTCAAATGTTCCGTACTGTCGGGAACTAAATATATGTCGACACAAAAAATCTGGTGTGACAAGCACAGAACACTTCTTTCGATTACCGAAGGTAAGAGAAAGTTGTGTGCTGTGCGCCAGTCACACCAGATTTTTTCTTAAAGAAACTAAATTTTTTCCGCCCTGCGAAAAATTTATTTTTTGCGGAACTATAGTTTCCCCCCTGCTGAAAATCATTTTACCTTTTTTTTAGAGTTACGAAATTTTTGCCGCCCTGCGGGAAATTTTTTTCCTTTTGAGGAAAAAAATTTTTTTCGTGCAACTTTATTTTTTTGCACTGCTGGACCAATCAAACATTTCGGAGGGGGGGGGGGGGGCTCGGCCCCCCCTTATATACGCCCCTGACTTACCATTACATGTTTTATTTTTCTCCAATGAAATCTTAATTAAAAAAAAAAAAAATCATTAAATTTATAGCTCTTCACTATTTCTTAATTTAAAAAAAATAAATAAATAAAATTAATGTACTTTTATAGGTAGATAAAAGTTAAAAGTTTATAGGTAATTAATCTGAATTGTGAGTCCAGCAATTCAAAAGGTCACCTTCGATGAAGTATAATCCATTACAATTCTCTTATTATTATAATTTTTTTTAGCTGTATGAGCTGTCATATTACATAGGCTTTTAATGGGAGTAACGTACACAAAGTGACGTGACAGTAGGATGACTTATTTGTCACTAGGGCAAGCAACTTCTCCGAGCCGAAACTGTCACGCTCATATGCGCACACAGGTGACAGTTTGTAACTTGACTGTTTTGTTACATTGGAAGGGGTTGTTTGGTATACCAATACTTTCTACTTACTATATCCTATATATGAAATATATAGAAAGTGAAGGTTTTATGACAAAAATTCGATGTCGAGATTTTGATGAATATACCATCAAGAGAAAAGATATTGGACAATATGGCGGCTACCTGGCTTTTGAGCCTTACGCATTGGCAACCATTTACACAAGTCTGTATATTTAGTTGCTTCAAAATGGACAAATCCCCTTCAGTCTTCTCTTAACAAAAAAAAAATTGTAACAAAAGCCTGGTCAGGACAAGGGACTTGCCCTTTCTTTTGTTCTTAATACAAAAGATAGAAACCCTTTTAAAATAAAATTTTTACGTGACAACGTCTTACAAATCATGTGTCTATAGTGGTTTTAAATTAATTTTTGATTAAATGTAATATTTTATTCTTGTAATTTGTGCAAAATTATCTGGTTTTAAAATTTGAACCAAATTTCTACTGCGATTTTTAATAAAATTATAAGCTATTATAAGTAGGAATTTATTACATTTTGTGAAATGTTAATTTCTATTTGTTTAACATTTTGCACGCATTTTACAAGTAAAATATTTTTTTTTTAATCTCTTAGAAGAATTGCTTTAATTTTTTCATAAGAGTAGTGCGCTCTTATGTTCAACATTTCAATATAGGCGCTCTTTATTTTATTCAAAGCGTTTCAGACAATTACTGAATATGGTTTATTAAAAATTACCACTCTCTTATCTAAAAGGAATCTTTTTCTATACATATAATGTGAGTGCCCGTCTTATTGGGAATTATACACATAGTGCAAGTGCACATGTGATCAAACCGGGATTTGTCAATAATAAAATTTTTTCGCTTCATACAAAATTATATGGCTTCTGTGCCCAAGCTCAGAGATAAATTTTATCTCTGAATAAATAATATGAATGAATATATTCATTCATATTATTTATTAACATATTAGGAAAGAAAGTTTTATCAAAAATATATTAATAAGATACTAGTCTCGCCTAACCGGGGGGCTTGTTTCTTCTAACCCCTCCTCTCCTTGATTTCTTTTTTTCTACTTTTGCTAAATAATTTCATCTTTGAAAAAACATAACAATTTTATTTTTTAGTTTAATAATTTAATTTATTTAAATTTAAAAACTTTGCGATAGACACAACTCTTTTTTGGATTAATATAATTATTTTCATTTTATTTACATGTATTTTTTTTATTTTGATACGAGAAAAACAACTATTGCTAATAAAAATCTTTTTTTTTCTTTTTTTTTTTATTTATTTATTTAAGATATTTTTCGGTATCGGAGGCCATTTAGACTCCGTTCTTATTTATTTCAAATGATTGGTAGCCAATTCAAATGAAACTTGAATTGAAATGAGAAGAGACTTGGCAACTATGGAGAAAAAATGGCAACACTGTATTACAAAGACATATGGAGAAGGAAATTTGAGCAAAAAAACCTTTTTGCTTTCAAAAAATGTGTTTGTAACGAATAAAATTTTATTAAAAATTCACTTAGGAATTTGATTCAAAGATTAAAATCAGATGATTTTTTCCAATTAACAAAGATAAAATGTTAAAATTAATCAAAAACTATTAATTTTTTATAAAAATTTTTAATAAATCATTAAATGCATTTTTTCTCTTTTGTTATTTAAAACACAAAAGAAAAGGTTGTTTATACCTTCTTTTTAAATAAAATGGTTCGAGTCAAAAAGAAACCCTAGAAAGGTCCCTTGCCCTCTTCTTTTGTGTTTTAAATAACAAAAGAGAAAAAATGCATTTAATGATTTATTAAAAATTTTTATAAAAAATTAATAGTTTTTGATTAATTTTAACATTTTATCTTTGTTAATTGGAAAAAATCATCTGATTTTAATCTTTGAATCAAATTCCTAAGTGAATTTTTAATAAAATTTTATTCGTTACAAATACATTTTTTGAAAGCAAAAAGGTTTTTTTGCTCAAATTTCCTTCTCCATATGTCTTTGTAATACAGTGTTGCCATTTTTTCTCCATAGTTGCCAAGTCTCTTCTCATTTCAATTCAAGTTTCATTTGAATTGGCTACCAATCATTTGAAATAAATAAGAACGGAGTCTAAATGGCCTCCGATACCGAAAAAGGCCTTAAATTAAATAAAAAATAAAGGGTCGGACTAAGCCGAGCTCAGAACTTTGCCCGCCCATTATTCAAAGAAATAACGCAACGCGTTTGTTTATTTGTTTTGATTTTGCTCTGTTGCTATGCACAATTTTTGAATTTAAATGATTTTTTAACAAATTTCTGACAAATTAGGATACAAATATTATATATCATTTTACTCGGGAGGAAGTCTAGTTTCTGAATATATAAAAAAAATTATAGGTTATGAAAGAAAAAAATATTGGCCCCCCCTCTAGAGCGCCCCCTAATGGCCCGATGTTTACCAAAAGATTTTCAGTTCTTGACCTTTACCTCTATTTTATGTGTGCAAAATTTCAAAACAATTGGGTGAATAGTTTTTGAGTTTTCGTTGACGAAAAAAATTACCACAGACACACAGACATCATTCCAAAAACTACTTAAATGGATTCAGGGGACCTCAAAACGCATTTTGCCAGCTTCAGAAAAATTTCGATTTTCTATTTAATTAATTTCGTTTAATATAAAATGTGAAAAACAGATTTTAGTTGTGGAGGGGAGTAGGACCGATAGAATTTTCTGAAGTCTGGAATATAATTTTTCAATCATTTACACCATAGAGAAGTCTAATTTTAAATTTTATTAAAATCGAGTGGAAAATAAATTGTAAGGGGGGGGGGGGCGATAGAATTTGTTGAGGTCTTAAATACCATTTTTTAATTAGTTACTCCCTAATGAAGCCTAATTTTAAATTTTATTAAAATCAATTGAAAAATAAAAGGAAAAAAATTTTAGGGGGGGGGGGGTTCAAAGAGTCAAAAAAACTTTTTGAAACGTAGACTTTTATGAGGAGGAAGATTTTTTATATTCCATTTGAAAGATTTGCTAATGTATGCTTTCCTTTGGAACATTAGTGAGCCCCAGATAAGGGGGGGGGGGGGGTTCCCTACCCCTAATTTGACATAACTTAAAAGAATTAATAATATGTTAATTAAATGTATATTTTTATTTAAGCTTCAATTCTAATTTTATCACTAATTAATTTCTTCACAGATTAAAACAAAAATTTCTTAACTAAATTATATAAAAATATGAGAAACGTTTTAATTTAATTTTATTAATAATATAAAAATATTTTAGAATTTATAAATATTTTTAAAATAAATAAATAATCTTTTTTAATGAAACAGAAGGGGCGAAGCTACTTTTAACGCAACTCATCCGACGGCCCAAAGGGTATTAAGAACAAAAGAAAGGGCAGGTCCCTTGTCCTGGCCAGGCTTTTGTTACAATTTTTTTTTGTTAAGAGAAGACTGAAGGGGATTTGTCCATTTTGAAGCAACTAAATATACAGACTTGTGTAAATGGTTGCCTATGCGTAAGGCTCAAAAGCCAGGTAGCCGCCATATTGTCCAATATCTTTTCTCTTGATGGTACATGTTTTGAAGTCCCATGAGTCCAAAAAGTGGTTTTCGCGACATGGACTCCGTGCTCAAAGCTCAAAGCATATTAGTAATGTAATCACTGGTTTTAAAAGTTCCAGTAAATAATCGAAACTTGTTACACTCATTCTATAAAAAATTATCGGGATAATTTTTCAATTTTTCATGTAGGGTATAAAATTTTCCCGATATTAATTTAATACTCCAAATATGAATAAATCTTTTTTTTTTTCTCGTTTATTTATAAAAAGAGCGGACATAACTGCTGTCTCTTCGAAGTCCATTTTACATCTGAATTAAATATTTGTAAAAAATCACCGTGACATTTTTTTGAATGGGGGAAAGGGATATTTAAAAGAGTTGCCCCCCCCCCCCCCCCCCGAAAAATCTATATACGCCTCTGATTAGTAAGTGGAGGGGAGGAGCAAGATTTAATTTGATAACGAATCTCCTAGTTCCGGCCCTGGATAGTCTACCCACGCGAAAGCGTGGAGGTCATGGTTCGAATCCAGGGGGGTGCAATTTTGCCCAATTTTTAACCATAAACATATCTCGCAAATTTAGAATAATAGAATAGAATAGAATAAAATTTTTATTGCTTATAAAAATTTTTATTTTGTGAAATTACATTCTTAGCAAGGAGTTGAGTTTTACACGAATAATTTTTTTTTTATAAAACTTTACAAAATAAATTATACAGAAATCATTAATAATAAAAAAAAAAAAAAAAATCTTTCCTTCATTCAAGGAAGAAATCAAGAAGAAATAAAAATCGTTCTTTTTCAAAATGTTCCATTTTCAAAATTGTCTCTCTAACTTTTAAGATAAACACTCACAGGTATAATGCTTCTTTTATTTTCATAGCACATTTTAGACATTCCATTGGATTGAAATAATAATAACTTTTTGAAGGTGCAGGTTCAGCTCTAACAAAATTTAAAAGGGAAACCATGAGTTTTTACAATTAGAAGTATTATTTATATTTTTTTGTAGGAATAATCTTAGGCTCATACATAAAATTTAAAATAGTAAATAGTAAACAATTTCTCCTTTGATGGCTATGTTAACTTCAGAGAATATATATATATATATATATTTTTTCTTCCCCCGAAAAATCACTAACCCTCCACTAAGTCTACCCTTTCCGGGTTGTTTCGGTGGCAGGTAAATGAAAAAAACTTAAAAAACTAGGTACAATAATATTCACACACAAGCCAGGTTTCTCAAAGACATATATAATCCTTATCTAAAAAAGAACTTTGCTCCTCCTTGACAAATGAAAAAGATTCCTATATCCATTTATGCTCCAAAAACCTATATTTAGCGTGGGGTTTCTAAGTGCTTTGAAGGTGCAGGTCCAGCTCTAACAAAATTTAAAAGGGTATTTTTTTGTTTATCAGAACGTTTTCGCTTTTTTATTGAAGTTGCACTTCCTACCGACACATCTGTATCATAATCTGATTCAGGTTCCGATTGCTTAGTCTTGGAAGGTTCGCTAGATTTCTCCTTAAATATATTGTAATCTGAATTCTTCGTTATCATATGGGGTTTTGAGTTTTCATCCCTTTTTGCCAATAGTTTGCCATTCCTATACCACAAATATTTCAATATGCCAGCAGATCGGAGCTCTCTCCCTTTCTTAAACAAACTATAAGTGTGATTTCCCATATCTTCACCAATGTAAATTGGTCGGGTTGATTTAAAAATTTCCTTTAAAGCATTCACTTTATTTTTACATAATTTGAGGAATGAAGATTTATCATATACACTAATAAAGTCAATAATAAATGAAGATTGAGAGATATCATAATTATTTTTCAACCAGTAACAAGAATTTATTCTCCGTACATCTGGTTCAAAACCAACCGTTTCGCTAATCTTAAGAAAAAGATCTTTAGGATTGATTTCGTCTTTAGAAGGTATATTTCTAATTCTTAATTTAGTGTATTTAATATTCTGTTTTAATTCAAAAATAAAGTTATCTCTTTCTTGCAATTCCTCTTTCAATGCATTATTTTCCTTTTTTAAAGCATGGAATTCTTTTTTTAATTCCTTAAAAATAGATGATATTTTATTATCCAAGGATATTATAGAATTATTAATACTTTCCTTATCGGATTTGATTGCCTTGACATCCACGAAGAGTTCCTCCAGACGCTCCCCAAATGATAACGGCAGGCGAATCTCCCCCTGTGCTGCAGCACCCCCTTTCCCTTTGTCACCTTTCATATCAAAATAGAAACCGTACAAAAATCTAATGTTTTATGTTAAGCAAAAATATTATATTTATTTTTAATCCAAGGGTAGGAAGGGCAGGGGCAGGAAAGGGTCAGCTTCACACTGCAGCGGGCCGACAGAGTGTCTAACGAGGACGGGGGCCCCTGGAAAAAGTTTTTATATCCTTCACTTTAATTATAAGTATAAATAATATAATCATAGAAGAAGGTAACTTCTATAATATTGAATGCTTAATTCTACGAAGAGCCGATAAGAATCCTTTCGTTCTTTTCTCTATACGATTTTAGGCAAATTGAGAAAACAAAAATAACAAAAAAGACAAAAACCAAGAGATCAGGAAACAAACCGTTTTGCTCTGTGTGTAAAAAATTCACTTCTTCAAGAGATGGAGAAAAAAAAAATCAAAAAAGCTTCAAAAAATCCCACTCAAATTCACAAAAACAACAAGAGCTTCATTCAAGCGACCGCACTCAATAAAAGTTCCAACTCAACTCCAACAAAAGAAATTTACTAAAGAAAAAAAGTTTATACTAATTAATATAATTTATTTATGTATTGTTGTATTCAGAATAACTGGAAGAAAGACGTAAAAAATTATGTTACAGTTTTTTAATGCATTTTTTGCTTCAAAAGTTTGACTTGAAATTTTTATTTCAAACTCTTGCTCTTTTTTGTATTAGTAAAGTCAAAATTATATACTATGGTAATATTAGGCTATATACTATTTTAATAAACGTGCTTAATCTTATCAATTTTATTTTTTTTTTAACTATCAGCTATTATTGTATATCTAGTCTTCCTTATTTCAAAAAAACATACATCTAATTTCATCAAAATCGTTAGACATACCTACACTCTATTTAAAAAAAAAACGTGTATTTCCGTAAAAAAAAATATATTTCAAATATTAATTGATTTTATTTTTTTTTTCCTAGAGGCGATGACAGCGCGACTAGCCGCCAAGGCAAACATAATCACTGGAAAGCAACAACAACAACAGCAGCAGCAACAGCAACAACAACAACAGCAACAAACTCGCAGACGTACAGAAGAATCGCAAACGCGGCCGGACGCTCGAAGGGTAGGTCCCTATTTTGCGAAAAACTTTTACACGACCTTAAACACGGATTAAATACTGTCCAAAAAATTTTGAATAAGAGGTCAGCATAATTTTTTTCTAAGCCAAGGGCTCATTAGTGTAACGAGGTAGGGTGTCGAGCTTCTTCTACACAGGATATAAGTGTGCACAGGATTTTTATTTATCCACCCTTTAACGAGTATGTAGTACCTTTATATTTATGAGGTAGGGAATGTTAGCACCCAGGTGCAAGTAAAAACAATTTCATTTTGCATCCGCCGTTCCGTATGCCAGTCGTTAATACAACATTAGTATTCTGAAAAGCAATAGTCTTTACGAATTTAGGGCCGGTTGCTTTACTAACAAACTTATCCGACAGTAGCAAATCATCGATATAGTAAACAAGGACACGCTTAATCTTTAAGTTAAAAAAAAATGAATTCACATAATCTGAGGTATAAGGAAAGTTTATAAATAAAGGCGGCTACACACGTAACTGCAAACTTGACAAGCATGCACGTGAAATCTTTTTGTACAAGCAAACTGTAGCGGCTGTGAGAGAATTTTGCTCAAGCATTTTAATTGTGCAAGCCGCTGCTCAAGCATTTTAATTGTGCAAGCCGCTGCTCAAGCATTTTAATTGTGCAAACCGCTGCTCAAGCATTTTAATTGTGCAAGCCGCTGCTCAAGCATTTTAATTGTGCAAGCCGCTTGATGCTCGATTGAATTTTAATCATGCACAAACATATTTGCGCCATCATCATTAAGGCATAATTACACAGATATTTATTTGTAATTATTCTCTTTATTATTATTATATATAATAAATGTATTTTTCTTAGAGTGACTGATGATGGAACCGAAACTTCCCCATTAAGTTTTGGGAACTAAAAAGTTTTTTTACTTTCTCTTACCCTATATATGAAATATTTCATTTCCTTATCATTCTCATCATACTGAAACAGCAGCTTACTTTTCAACAAACCTGAATATTTCTTTATCGCCTGTCTATATGTCTTAAAATATCATCGAATTTTTTTGAAAATTATTAATACCAGTATATAGGACTTTTGATCTCGGAATAAATTATAAAGAGGACAATGGCATTGAGGCAACCTTCAAACAAGTTAGAAATAAAACTTAGTGATATTTAAATTTCTAAGTTTAATCCGTGTTTGTGGTCGTGGTTATCGACGCCTTGTGTTGTCCCCCCTGAATTCTGCACACGTTTGTAGGCGAATAAGCCCCTAATGGAGAAACGGCGGCGGGCGCGAATCAACCAATCGTTAACAGCCCTCAAAGCCCTTCTGGTGGACTCCGGCCGACGCCATTCCAAGCTTGAGAAGGCTGACATTCTTGAAATGACAGTTCGACATCTGCAACGGCAAAGAGGACTTCCGCCAGGACAGGCTGGCTCCTATCGGGCGGGATTCCTTGAGTGTGCAAGAGAAGTCGCCAAGTTCCTAGCGCCCCCGAAGTTCCCGGGGTGAGTAGAGCGCATTCCCTTTAATTTTCTCAACTCACATGTCTGTTTTTAGCACAGATCACTAATATCCTTCCTGTAGGTATATTTAATATACCAATAGTAACCTGAAGAGCAACAAATAGCCATGTCTTTCTCCCTTAACACCTTCATTTTTTTAAAAAATATTAACATTTAGAACATTTTGAATATTTTTCAGATTTTTTAGTTTTTGAAATTTATAATTTGGTAATGAAGATGTTTTTTTTAGTAACTATCTTTTTTTATTTTCTTTAAATATGGTACATTTTCTCTTCTCTTTTTTTTTTTGTTGGACCTAAGCAATTTTTCTTAGATGAGAAATATCCAATTCTTGGATAATTAATTCTTAACGCCACCATTTGAGGGTAACGTATTAATATATAGATTGTGCTGCCAAACAAAAAAATGATATTCCCGTTGGCATGTTTTATTCTAAATATCTTGAAATATGGACTGGCAAAGTGGTAGAGTACTCGCCTCTTGTATATTCGGCGCAACAGAGTCGCAAGAGCCTGATGTGCTCTAGAGTGGAGCCTTGCGCTTAGTCAATCAAACAAATATTTTTAAAATAAATAAATCTTTTTTTTTTAATGCAACTGAAGGTGAAAAGCTACTTTTAACACTTCTGACGGTGAAATATTTTATTTATTTATTTATTTATTTAGCAATCTCAGAATTTCTTCCAATTAGAGAGAAGAAAAAAAAAAGAAAATAAAAAAAAATCACAAAAAATAGTAAAAAAAAAATAGCATATCAATTTTTTGCTATCAATATTTTGGTTGCCTAAGCTCAAGGTCCCACTCTCGAGCATATCAGGCATTTGTAGCGCCGACTGTGCTATTGGTCAGGAGTTTGCTTCCAGTCTCAAGCATTAAAAATTTATTAATTTGATTGAAATAAATATGGACGGCGTTGAAGGGGCCGAAAAAGATCTTAAAAAAATATTTAAAAAAAAAAATTTTTTTTAAGGGAGAGAATGAATTCAATAATGTGCTCCATGTAAAAAAAATTCGAGCAATAGAGTAGATTACCTCTTTATCCCGTTCGTTCCTACGCCTCTATTCACCTCCTTGCAATTACTTGAGATATTCTGCAATAGACGACTGTTTTTTTTTTGACGTGACAACGTCTTGCATGTTTGTATAATGGCCAGGCAGGGAGGCATGCACGAAAAAGTTTAGCGGCTTGAATAACTCATCTGTCTTAAGAGGTATAATTATGATGAGTATACGGTTAGAAAGAATGGTTTTTCAGCTAAAGATTTCACCACTTGTTTTTTTCCTATCATTTCATTTTACCGCGCTACGGTAAATTTTAATTTGAAAGTTTAAACCACTGTAGTTTCCGAACGGCTAATCAGATCAGAATAAATGTGATGTCAATTGGTGCGGAAAGAAAAAACTCAAATAGATTTAAATAGCCCACGGGGCGTGGTGTAGAGGTTAGCGTAAAATGCCTGGACCCTATTATATATAAATTCATAAATAACGGTTATCGTAAATGTCTTATATGGCCTGAGCTGCCGAAAAGACAGTGTGAATGTGTGTGTGAGTGTGAGTGTGAGAGTGTGAATGAGAAAAAAGTGTGAATGTTTAAAAAAAAAAAAAAAAGATTTAAATAA
>JAKCPI010008694.1:0-56977 GCA_023213315.1 Euborellia annulipes | reverse complement strand
AAAGTTGCACAACTTTCCTCTACTATACAACCAACCACCCGGAAAGTTTTACAACTTTACAATTTTTTTTTTTTATTATTAATTTCATTAAAGTCTTTTTTGTGTTTCTTTATTTCCACGGAAATAAAAAAGAGCGTTAATAAAATAAAATTAAAAAAAAATAGGGAAACTTTCCCACTGCCCGATTAAGAGCGGGAAAGTTGGGCAATTTCGTGGTCTATTTTTTTTTTTAATTTTATTTTATTAAAGCCCTTCTCTTTTGATGAAGAAGCAAAAACAGATTCATACGCAATTACTTCGTTATCATTCAATACAAATTAAGCTCAATAGCTTAATTACTTAATGATGATCAAAAGAAACAGTTTACGAATAATTTACTCTCAAAAAAAAAAAAAAAAATTAATTAATTGTTAAATAGCAAAATAGGGCCTATAACGTTATAATAATGAAAAAAATGGAACGATAATTTGGTTAATTTTTTATATCTTTTGTACTTGTGTATTTTAAATAATCTAACCTCGGTATTCGGGAACAGAAAGTGTGGCTTATTTATTTGTTAATACTACTAGCCGGGGGGCCTGGACCCCCGCCCACCTGCGGCGGACCCTCGCCTGTTCTTCTTAATTATGAAAAGAATTTTTTTTTTTTTTTTAAACACTCACACACACATTCACACAGTCTTTTGGGCAACTTAGGCCATTTAAGACTTTAGACGATATCCGTTGTAGAGATTAATACACATATTAGGGGTCCAGGCATTCTTATTTAAGCCATTTGGTATCCAAATGGCTTAAATAAAATCATCGGACTACCTGGGGTCCGAACCCGCGACGTTTGGTATACGAGGTTAGCACGCTAACCTCTACACCAAGCCCCGAGGGCTAGTGTGAAAATTATTATTATTCCATTCCAATCCAGTGCCTGCTTGAGGATTTTTTTACATTCATGGAATACACAAATGAAAAGAATACATAAATACATTCCTATGGGAGAAATCGTAACTTTAAGAATTAATAACTCAAAAAGTTATAGGAATTTCGGGATGAAAATAATTTTCCTGTAATCCCGAGAAGGTCCTATTTATGCATATAAAATTTCATTTCAAAATTCCAACTGGAAGTAGCCTAAATAGACATACATACAGACGGACAGACAGAAGGACATTACCAAATTATATATATATATAGATTATTATATTATTCATTATAGAAATTAATACAGGTTACTAGATGCGAGAACCGCCATAAGTTTTTTTTTTTTTTCAAATTTGGTCGTTTTTACCCTTTCTCTTTTGTGTCTTATTCCAAGATACGATTAATAATTCGAATGATTAGAAAAAGAAGAAAACTTGCCGTTCACGTACGTGTACGTGTTCCTTACATTAATTTAAATATACTAGCCGAGTCATTCGCCTTAGATTTTACGACCTCCGCCTGTGCTGTAATTTTTTCTTACGAAGCAAGGCCTTAAATGAAAAATCTGGTGGGACTGGCGCACAGCACACAACTTTCTCTTACCCTTCAGTAAGAGAAAGGTGTGCACCGTGCTGGTCACACCAGATTTTTTGTGTCGAGATATATTTAGTTGTTCTTAGCACTTTAGTTCCAAACTTGACCACCCGATTCATAGATAGCGCTCAGCTACGAATGCTTCCACATCAATAAAGTGTACTTGAAACGATTTCCACGAAAAAATTTCATTGATATACTTTTTAAAGAGCATCTAAAAAATAGGTGATTTTTGAATTTTAAACAAAATCCTTGAAGCAAATTTTGAGAAAAAAAAAAAAAACAAAAACTGAAAAAGTGCATCAGTAAAGTACTAGTACTTTTTGGCCAATTTTGTTCAAAAGTTTATTTTCACGCCTCACGTGGAGTGCCAAACTTAAATATAAAATTTCAACTTCGTAACTCCTATTTTTTTTTCCTAAGAAGTACAAGAGTAAAGTGTACTTCAAAACACTTCAAGGGCAAAATGAGAATATACATTTTAAAGAGTATGTTAAAAATAATTGATTTATGAATTTTAAACAAAATCGTTGGAGCGAATTTTGAGAAAATAAAAAAAAACTGAAAAAGTACATCAGTAAAGTACTAGTACTCTTTGGCCGATTTTGATTAAAAGCTTATTTTCACGTCTCAGGGGAGTGTTCAACTTAAATATAAAATTTCAACCTCATAGCTCTTTTTGTTCTTGAGATATTTTGTTCACAGACAGACCACTTTTTTCAGAAACGTGTATATCCGTCAAAATCAAATTTTTAACACGAATCCAATACTTTCTCTCTCTATATATTAACATATATAAAGGTAAGAGAAAGTAAAATCACTTGATTGGATAGTTTTAATTGAGATTAGAGGTAGAGGACATCTTCTTTTTTTGAGGTGGAGCTCACTTTATACAACTTCAAACAAAAGGTTGTAGCCCTGTGAATTAATTAAATTAATTTTCGCTGGCCATTAGTTAATTTTGAGTTTGTCCGTTGAATGACGAGAGGAAATTCACTTAGAGGCTGTTGCTTGCTTCTTTTTCTATCTTGGTGGGCAAATAAAGCAAAAGCAAACCAACGACGTCCATTCAAACTGGCGGGCTCATAAATGGCACCGCAAATTGAAAAAAAAAAAAAAAAAACACCTTCCTCATAGAATTGCATTATAGTGAAATTTTATCGTTTTAATTTTTCATATTTTAATGGAAGTTTTTTTTTTTATGAATAAAAGAAGATAGATAGCGGCATTAACCATAACATAGATGGAAATTTATAATTTACTCAGTTATCTCTTCTGTCAATATATAGAGTCTATATAATTGTGAAATGTCCGTCTGTCACGCTCTGTTTGACCAATTGGAATTGCGATATGAAATTTGCCACTTGTCCAGTCCCCACAGGAGACTAAAAAATTCCCGGATTATTTTTCCATAGGAAAGCATTGTGTGGTATCTCTGACCTTTTGAAAATTTTATGGAAATTTATCTTTGAGAGGGTCCGGGCCTCTTGGGACCAGGGATGCCAGATGTCCCGGATTTCGAGGGACAGACCCGCGCAAAAGTGAAATGTTCCGCGTCCCGCATAAACATGCAAATGTCCCGCAGATAAAAAAAATTATTATATAATATTAAAATAAATTAATATAATTTTATACAAAAACTTAAATATTATAACAATTTAAAAGAAGTACAATAAAAAAAAAAAAAATGGTGTCGTTAATTTAAAAGAAGTCAAATCAAGTGAGAAATATTGAACATTTTCGAATAAAATATATAATTATAATAAAAACAAAAACTTAGATTATATTATAAGTTCTATATATTCTATTATAAGTACTAATTATAAAAAATTAATTACTTTTTTATTTTTTTAGCTTCCTTTTCAATATTTTTTTTTTGTCCCGCAAGACCAAATTTTAAATCTGGCATCCTGGGACTCAGGATGTCCGGTAATTTAAAAATAAAATTCATTTTATGTTACAAATTCGGAGAAAAATTATTAAAAAATATGGGGATTGACTTCCCCGAGACTTTCTCGTATATTCTTTTGGAATTACGTCTGGGTGTGTGTGTGTGTGTGAACACGATTGCTTAAAAACCAAAGCAGCTAGATCGATAAAATTTGGTAAATGCTCCTTACACAAAAATTGTAGAATTCTATCAACTTTTGGAGTAAATACGTCACTTGGAAGTAGTACTTTACTCAAAAAGTTTTTTCAGAAATTTCGAAATTTTCAATTCCTTTGTTATATTATGATTAAATAGTCAATTTTAAAAAGTTTTTATTCTTTGACATTTTCCAGAAAACTGAATAGTTTTTGAAATAATCACAGAAGAAAATGACATTTTTCGTTAATTTTGGAAAGAAAAATCAAAACAAAATCATACAGGTATCATTAAAAAACATGTAAATATAAACAAATTCATTTTCCGGCGGAAACTAAATATGTCGACACGAAAAATCTGGTGTGACAAGCATAGAACACAAGTTTTGATTACCGAAGAATAAGAGAAAGTTGTGTGCTGTGCGACCAATCACAACAGATTTTTTTTTAAATAAAATTCGAATTCAAATTTAACTTTAATGTAGGCAGATATATTTAGGGTAATCGATGGCTACCGATTGACATGCTAGACTCTTATGGATTGACAAGTCGCTTGTCAAATAACTCAATATATTAACGTTTTTAGTGAATGGATTAAATCTAAAAATAACATTTCCCGCCCATCCCCTTGAAAAAATGTATTTCTATTTTTTTTAGAAAATAAATGAAATTTTATTTAATAATTCCACCAACCACTGAAATTTACGAATTTATTATTCGAAATGTGTAAAAAGTTGATATTTTAAATTTTTTATATCCTGATGTTTCGGTTCGGATTAAGATCATCTTCAGAGATCAAGGTCTGTCGAAATAAATATAGAATAGTAAATTCTGAGGATGCTTTTAATCTAGGCTGAAACGTCAGGGTGAAGGATTAGAGATATTTATTTTCTTCACCTTTAACGTTTTATTATTTCCGTATTTAAATATTTATTAACAGAATCATCGGTCGCAGAAGAGAAAAAAATCACAATAATAACATTAAGGGGGTACGGGAGTGAAGGTGTTACGCATGTTTTTCCCAATAAGATGGCGTAGTGTGTCATAAAAAGTATGCCCAAAAAATCAAGTAATTCAAAAATTTGCCAAGAGATGTCAGAATGGTAGCTAATAATATTTAATGCATTTGGACATTGATCTTTTAACAATAAATACTTTATAAATGTTATTATATATTATGTATCTTGTATAATAGCATAAAAATATATAAATATAGGCCAGAAATACGCTATTAGGTGATCAGCTGTTAGACTAGCCTGCCATCTATTGCAAGAATACTGAACTAATTTGACATTTGATTTTTAAATAAATCATCTAAGCTTATTTTAAAAATTTCTTAATTAATATGTGATTAATAATAACAATAAATTCATTTTTAAATTTTAAAAAAATTAAAGATTATTGGGACAGATTGTTTTTTTGTATTTGCTTGATAACAAAAAAATTAATTACGATAATTTTTTAATAAGTCATTAAAAACATTATAGCTCGATGTCCCAATAATCTCTTATGAATTTAATTCATTTAAAAAAAAACCGCATTGAAAAATCCCTTATAATAGTCTAGTATTTTTTAAAGTACGTTTAGACGTCGCTTCTGAACCCCCTTAACAAAATTTAAAAAGAAAATTATTTTAAACAAGAACGTAGTCAACCTGAATGGCGAAACCCAAACCATTTAATACAAGGCATGGCATATAAAAACAGCCTCTATATAATTAAATTAAATTTTCTTAACATTAAAATTCAATTTCTTTTTTTCTTTTTTTTTTTTTTTTTGCATTGTATAGCATTATAGCCTCGAAAATGGAGATTGAAAGGCTAAGAGAAAAAGATCAAAAGCAAATCTCTTCTAAGCTCATCTTGTTCAGTTAATTTCAAATCAGCAAGTAGAAAATACAAATCTGGGGATAATCAGTCAGCCACAATGAGATTTTCTTTTTTTTTCTTTTGAACATCTCATTTAATAAGATAGACATTTATTAATATTTCATATTGGCTTAATAAAATATTTATAAAAAATCTGGTGTGACTGGTCGAATAGCACACAACTTTCTCTTATCTTCAGTAATTGAAATTTGTGTTCTGTGCTTGTCACATCAGATTTTTTGTGTCGACATATATTTAGTTTCCGCCGATATATTAGAATTCAAGATGTAAAATTTATAAACATGGGAAAATATTTATAATTTGTTAACATAGCAACCATTTCTCGTATCTTTCCTATGGAGTACAAGAGTAAAGTGGCCCCGGGCTTGGTGTAGTTGGTAGGGTGCCTACCTCCTATCCCAAACGTCTCGTGTTCGGATCCCAGGCAGTCCGATGATTTTATTTAAGCCATTTGGATACCAAATGGCTTAAATAAGAATGCCTCGACCCCTAATATGTATAATTTAATCTATAACGGATATCGTAAAGTCTTATTTGATAAAGCTCAGGAACATTCTTTTCAATTTCAAAAAACTGAAAAAACACATCAGTAAAGTAGGCCTACTTGTACTTTTTGGCTGATTTTGATCAAAAGGTGGGTGCTTAACTTAAATATAATATTTCAAACGCCTAGCTCAATTCCTTCATGCTTTAAATCAGTGGTTACCAAACTTTATCTTACAACGCCTCCCTTAAAAATATTTAATCACATGACGCCTCCCCAATAGGCGTAGCCAGGGAGGTGTTTTGGGGGTTCAAACCCCCCCCATGGGTCCCAAGCCATGACCAGATATTTAATACAAATTATATTTCATATAGGGTAAGAGAAAGTAAAATATAACAATTTTCTCTAGGTAAAAAAAAAAACCAAAATGATTTATAAATACCCTAAAATAATCTTAAATTTTTGGAAAAAAAATTTCTTTATCCCCCCCTCCCATCAAAAATTTCTGGCTACGCCAATGGCCTCCCCCATTTTGTAAAATAATACAAAAACAAAAATTTATAATGCTAAAAAATATAAATTTATATTAAAGCCGAATCAAAAAAAAAACTTCCTAGTCATATGCAGCCAAAATTATTTCTTTTGTGACATTTCGGCCATCTTCAGAACCGGAGGCAAGAATAAATGAAATTTTAATGTTGAATGAAATTCTCGCCTCCGGCTCTGAAGATGGCCTAGACTAGTGGCCGAAACGTCTCAATAAAAGAAATAATTTTGGCTGCATTTGGAAAATTGCTCGCTCTGGCTAATATTCGCGCGTCCCCTTAGACTAGTCCGCGCCTCCCTAGGGAGGCTCACAGTTTGGAAAACGCTGCTTTAAATTGAACACACACACACACACACACACACACACACACAGACGATGTCGCTAAAACCACTTTTTTGAATCAGGGGACCTCAAAACGCGTATATCTATCAAAATCTCGACATCAAATTTTAGACATGAATCCAATACTTTCTCTCTCTATATATTGACCCTGTTATTCAATGGTGTGTCAAAGACCAAACATCGAGTTTTGAGAAAATCAACATTAAAGTTTTTCTGATTTAAATTGTTTTGATTAGATTATATATTAATTTTTTTGTCAATTGTGCAAGTAAATACTGTAATTATGGCAGATATTCATAAATTATCTCTAAAAATACGACTGATTTAGAGAATAAACAATAAAATATGAAAAATTATTTTTGCGAAATTCTCCAAGTCCAATATTATAGTTGTAAAAATGCTTCAAAGTCTCTTGATAATAAATAAAATAATTTTAGGTTATAATTCAAAAATTAAAACGGAGATATTATTAAAGTTCTTTTATGGATATATTTAATACTAATAGCTTAGAAACTTTTCATCAAAATTACATTAATAAATTTTAAATAGTATTAATATTTTAAAATTAAATACAAAGTGATAACAAAATTTTCTCATCAATTAATTCCTGAATGGAAGTGAACATGGAAACCTTAAATCAAAGTTATAATGAAATTGACTTAATATCGAAATCGCACTCATCCTCATCTTCATTATCAGGAATAATATCAAAAAATTAAATTTTGACATCTACGAATTCATTTCTCATTTTTCAAAAAAAAAAGGATTTTGGTTTATTTAAGGTAAACAATATATATAATAAGTTTTTTGTTGGTTGTTAGCATCATAAAAGACAACGTGTTAGGAACATAAATCATTATTGCAAAATGTAAATCCTGCATTGAAATATTGTAAAAAATAATTTTAAGCTTTTACATTAAATATAAATTTTTTTAGGACATATTTCATAAAAAATATTTTTAATTTGAAACAATATTCCGTGCTTAACTCAATTTTGAATTTTTTGGTCTTTGACACACATTTGCATAACAAGGTCCATATATACATATATAGGTAAGAGAAAGTAAAAATTAAATCGCGATAATTTAATTTGTAAGAATTAAGAGAGATTTTTAATTAAATTAAAAGAATATTTAAATCTCGCATTCAATATTAAATTAAAATTAAATTTTGTTTGCCATATAAGGAAGGCAATTAGTGCTGCTCCAAGTGCAACTTGGAATATTTAGATACAAGTGTTACATATCATTTAACGTCTAGTTTCAGAATATTTAAAAATAACGTTATCTTATGCAAGGCAAAAGAAAAAAAAAACTTAGCATTTCCGCCAGCCTTTCGTAATGATCACCAAAAGAGTAAATTCATTTCTTTGGCCTTTAGGCTTTTATGCAAAAATTTTTTTGTTAAATTACGATGAGCGAAAAAATGACAATTTCGAGTCTCGTAATGAGACGTTTTGGTCTTATATATTTAAATCTTCTTCGTATGTCAATGGACATAGTATACAGAGACAAGTAATCTCCTTCCAAATAATTATCACCTCCACTTTTTTATTGTCATTGTTGAGACAACAAAAAATTATTCGATTGTAGTGAAACCTCAAAACTGATTGATATCGGACAATCAAATTTAGAAAAATATAAATAGGCCTATTATAAAAATCTGGTGTGACTGTCGCACGGTAATCGAAAGTTGTGTTCTGTGCTTGTCACATAGGCGTAGCCAGAAATTTTTAATGGGGGGGTTTAGGATTATTTCTCCGCCCCCCCCCCCTCCCCGACTAATAGGGCAGTATAAGGCGTCTAATGAAATATATGACTAGCCACTTACCCCACCTTCGCTTCGCCCCCCCCCTGGACCCCCCCTCGAGGTGGCTCGGGCCCGCCCTTTCTTAATTAAGTGCCGCAATTTTTCAATCAACTCTTAATTTTATGTATATGGGCCTAAAATACGAGAGGGTGTTCATCCATCTGTTTCTCTTGACCACAGTCCCATCTCAGAACTCTTTAAGAAAATAAGATTAAGATTTAAGTAAATATTTTATTGACCATTTTAGTTTACAGTTTTAATTTATGCATTATTGATTTTTCATCGACCTCGAGGTCCTCTGGCCCCTCCATCGAATGCCGCCTTTTTCTGATCTTTTCCGTCCTAGATTTTACTGGCGCTCATTAACAGTCAGCTGTGGATAGGCTTTAAGAAAATAAATTAAATAAACTTTTATTTCAGATTTAAAGTATTACATATGTTATACAGGTGTATGTTATGTAATGCTGATGTATTTTTGCTTCGACTTCATGAAAGTCATCATTTTATCGACTCTCCATTTTTATTTTTGATTAATTTATTTTTATTAATATTTTATAAGTTATTTTAAAGTAAAAGGTAAAATTTAAAAAAATCCTTTACTCCTTTAAAGTTTTTTTTTTTTTTTTTTATAAAATAGAGGAAACTTAAAATATAAAATAGGTGAATTTAATTACGGGAACAATCCCGAAATAAGGGGATTCTCGTTTAGGTTAGCTCGACGTTTGAAGGAGTCATGTAGTTTTTGTAAATGCTCTTCGAGTGAAGTCATTTCCAGGCCAACTTTTATAACTTCATTGTTCACCCCCGGAGGAGGATCGGCAATGGTCCTTAAGATCTTGTTTTGTACTCGCTCCATCTTTAAAATTGACGTTTTTGGTAGATCTGGCAGCCAGACCGGCGCGGCATACGCCAGGCATGGTCTGACTATGGCCTTATAGAGAGTTAATTTGTTGCCGACGTCGAGCTTGCTGCTTGGCCGAATGAGTGGCCACATCAGCTTGCTGGCGATTTTACCTTTTTGGACGACCCATTTTACATGGGCCGACCAATTCATTCGTCTGTCTAAGATAACGCCCAAGTATCTCGCCTTGGGGAGCCATTTTAGATTTTTACCTTCCACATTTGCAGTTGTATGTAGATATTTCCTCTTTTTTGTGAAAAGAACTGTTTCGGTTTTGTCAGCGTTAATGGCAAGACGATTTTCCTTAAAATATTCAATTATGTCAGCCACTCCTTCTTCTAATCTCCTTTTTAAACACTTGAAGTTTTTGTTTGAGTATATTAGGGCCGTGTCGTCGGCGTACTGGGCGATCATGACATGGTTTAGCTCCGGCATATCTGACGTGTAGAGGGCGTACAGAAGAGGGGATAGTAGAGCCCCCTGGGGTACCCCAGCGTTTACTGGGTGCCAGTTTGAATTGTAACCTCCTACACGCACTCTGAACGTCCTGTTGAGCAAGAATTCGGCTAGAAGGTGGCAAAGGTCCGGTTGAACTCCAACTCGGATGAGCTTTACTATAAGACCTAAATGGCGGACACTATCAAAGGCTTTGGATATGTCTAATAAGACCATACCCGTAGCCTTTTTAAAACGGAGATTTCCCTTTATGTAGTTCGCCACCCGAAGGATTTGGTGGACAGAGGAATGGCCTCGCCTAAATCCAAATTGAAAATCCGGAAGCAGTCCTAATCTTTCTGCTTCTTTCTCAAGCCATTCAAGAAGGAATCTCTCAGATAATTTCCCAAGGACAGGGAGGAGGCTGATTGGCCGATAATTAACTGGTTGGATTGCGTTTTTTTCCGGGTTTAGCAACGGGCACGATTTCAGCCTTCTTCCATGCACTTGGGAAATATCTCAGTCTTGTCATTCATGTAAATAATTTAATTTAAGAAAATAAATAAAAAATTTATTTATATAATAAGTTTTATTATTTTTCATTTGTGAGATTTAATCAATTTTAAGCGGCTTTAATTTTTTATAAAGCATAACAAAAATCAATTCTTTTCAATTGAAAAATTCTGAATTTTCTCGAATTTTTTGCGTTTTATTTAATTTTTTTTTTTTTTTTAAACTAGAGAAAATTATTATATTTTTTTACTTTCTCTTACCCTTTATATGAAATATATAGAGAGAAAAAGTATTTTGTATTATAGAGCTTAAATATCTAGTCATGGCTTGGGTCCAATGGGGGGGGTTTGAACCCCCAAATCCCCCCCCGTGGCTACGCCTATGGCTTGTCACATCAGATTTTTTGTGTCGATATACTGTATATTATATAAGTTGCACTCACCCAGGACTGTAGATTTACCTATAGATAGGATTAGAAGGCCTTGTTCAGTCCGTTGAATAAGACAAAATATATTTAAAAAAAATATATCTTATTTATTTATTAATTTAATTTCCTCATACCACAGGTTTCGACCTCTGTGCCGCAGATTATAATCAACAAATGTGCAAGAAATTATAATCATGCAACAAATGTAACAAATTATAATCATAAAACTAAACCTAATTTGCGATATTTATACTCATTATATGTGTGTGATTTTTTAATGGGTCAAAATTTTTTTTAAATATTTCTTTAAATACTAGCCACGTCGCCCCCCTGGACCCTCCTCCAGCTGGCTCCGGCCCGCCTGCGGCGGACCCTCGCTTTTTCTTCTTAATTATGCAAAGAAAATTATTAATACTACTATTCCAAACCAGTGCCTGCTTGAGGATTTGTTTACATTCATGGAATACACAAATGAAAAGAATACTTAAATATTTCTCTATACATTTCCTATGGGAGAAATCGTAACTTTAAAAATTAATAACTCAAAAAGTTTTGGGAATTTCGGGATGAAAATAATTTTCCTGTAATCCTGAGAAGGTCCTCTTTATGCATATAAAATTTCATTTCAAAATTCCAACGGGAAGTTGCCTAAATAGAGCATGACAGACAGACGGACAGACAGACAGACGGACATTAGTGAATTATATATATAGATTGTATAAACTTACAAAACTTGTAAAAATAAAAATAAAAACGTGTTAAATTTGTAAATTAGATTGGAAATAGTTTGAAAAATGTAAGACAGATGCCGCAGGTTTAGAATCCACCTATTTTAAAATAACACTAGTCGACAAAAATGAACTTTTTTTCTTTCACAAGAATGAAGATATGAAATTCTAGAAGTATTTTTCACCCTGAATTCAGATATGTAGTTAGAATTTTTCCATCAGGCACAGTTTTAGAGATATAGAGCAAAATAGATTTTGGTCGAAAATGGGCTCTAAAACGGCTTTTATTTAGAATGTTCAAATTATTTTTAACGCCGCACCCCGTCAAATTATGCAGATAGTTAGAATACATATAAATTTTAAGTTTCATTCCAATCGGAGGTCATTTAGACGTGCTGCAAACGGCTTAAAGTTTCAAAAAATCGAAATTTTCAAGATTTTTTTGCTTTGGTCACCCCTAATACAATTTTAGATACCCCTGAATGCAAAACACATATATTTACGATATTCTATAGTTCTTTGGCTTTCTAAAAATCATTCATTCATAAAAATCTGCTAATTATTAACGAAATTATGAACAAAAACGTGAGCAAAGAAAAAACACAAGTACATTCACTGGACGAAAAAAATGGACCTCTTGTTCTTTTAGAAGTATAAAGAAAGATATGAGATTCAAAAAATATTTTTTTTAATAATATATAATAAAGTTAGTGCCCGTGACTCGATGCTCAGAGAGGATACATTAGCTTCTCGTGGATAGGGTTCGCTTTTTAATTCAATTGAAGTCCATTTTTTTCGACCAGTGAGTGTACTTGTGTTTTTTCTTTGCTCACGTTTTTGTTCATAATTTCGTTAATAATTAGCAGATTTTTATGAATGAATGATTTTTAGAAAGCCAAAGAACTATAGAATATCGTACATATATGTGTTTTGCGTTCAGGGGTATCTAAAATTGTATTTGGGGTGACCAAAGCAAAAAAAATCTTGAAAATTTCGATTTTTTGAAACTTTAAGCCGTTTGCAGCACGTCTAAATGACCTCCGATTGGAATGAAACTTAAAATTTATATGTATTCTAACTATCTGCATAATTTGACGGGGTGCGGTGTTAAAAATAATTTGAACATTCTAAACAAAAGCCGTTTTAGAGCCCATTTTCGACCAAAATCTATTTTGCTCTATATCTCTAAAACTGTGCCTGATGGAAAAATTCTAACTACATATCTGAATTCAGGGTGAGAAAATGCACTAGGTTCACTAATCAGATATCTTGTGAAAAAAACCTTGTCGACTAGTGTAATCTCTTTAAAAGTAATCGTTTCATAAACAAATCGACTGCCCGATAGATTCGATGCATTGCTGGCACACAAATAGAGGGAGATCTGGACCTTTGTTGATGCACACGCTATTATAGGTATGTCATTTGACAATTATGTACTGTATGTATTTTAATAACTTGTTTTGTAATGCATCCACAAATTTGACTCTCTTCTCACTGAGGAAGACCTGCGGCACATCGGTCGAAACCTGTGGTATGAGGAAATTAAATTAATAAATAAATAAGATATAATTTGTTTTATTCAACGGACTGAACAAGGCCTTCTAATCCTAACTATATATTATATAGTTTCCGCCTATATATTAGAATTCAAGATGTACAATTTATAAGTGTGGTATCTTTTCTATGGAGCATAAGAGTAAAGTGTGCTTCAGAAGATTTCAATGGCGAAATGAGAATATACATTTTAAAGAGTATCTAAAAAAATAATTGATTTTTTAATTTTAATCAAAATCATTGGAGCAAATTTTGAGAAAATCGAAAAAAACTGAAAATCACTTTTTTGGTTTCAGAGGACCTCAAAACGTGAAGATCCATCAAAATCTCGACATCACATGACATGAAACCAATACTTTCTCTCTATATATATATTACATATATACATATATAGAGGTAAGAGAAAGAAACAAAAAAAAAAAAAAAAAACAGACTTTTCCCATTCACGCTTACATACACACAGTGTTTTCGCCAACTTCGGCCATTTAAGACTTTATACAATAAACGTTATTTGTATAATATATAGGTGTATATTGGGATTAGACATGGGTGATACTGTATCAATCTGATATTTTGTATCAGGTATGAAAAAGTAACAGATAGTCATAATGGGTGCGAGCAAAAAATATCAGGTATTTGAGTAACAGCTACTCAGACACACTCCACTAGACTCGTACTGGGTTTCTCGCGCTTGCGCATTGATCAAATACTTGCTTTTCACTTTAGAGCGTCGTCTCTTTACCCGATACAGTTTTCATTTCGCCTGTTCTCTCATTCCTTCTCTCTTGCGACCCTCAACTCGCGACGCCCCGCCCCGTCTCTTCTCTCCTGACAGGGCCATTTCGCTATTACTCTGGCGCGCTTTTCGAACGTCATTTCGAATCATTTTTACATTTTTTACTCTACTTTTCTCACTAGGCCCTATAATAATTAAATACAAATCTAATTATTACTAATATATTATTTCTCTTTTCTTTACTTTAAGAAAGAGAGGAGAAATGAAAAAAAAAAAAAAAATATTTTTTAATAAATAAGTTATGTTTTTTTTACTTTGAAACTATTTTTTTATTTTAAAACATTAATTAAAAAAGTAAAAATACAAGTAACTGTGAATTTAAAAACATAATGAACTTCAATAAATTAAATTTCTTTCGCTAGTAAAGAAATTTGTTAATTATTTTTCTAGTGCAGTATTTTAAATTTAGAGACATTAAAATGTCAGTTCAGTCAGTTTGGAAAACTCTTTAGTAATGAATAATTATGAGTTTTTGATTTTTCAAGTCAAGAATATTTATAAATACAGGGAAAAAAACTTTGAAAAATGTTAATTTAGTCTCTAGTAAAATGACATTTCATTTGGGGTACTCTTTATTTATTTGACTTTGAAAAATTATTTTTTTTAATTATAAATGGGTAATTCCACACCAAGACAACATGGCACTACATGGGCCCATTTCAGATTCAAAAATGCCACCCAAATGCTGATTCCTCATGGCAAACTGATGATAAGTTGATAGAAAGAAAAAAATTTTTATGTACATTGCGGCCGTAAAACTCAAAATTAAAATTTCACTCATTTTCAACGTCCCAGAGTACAATTTTGGAAATTTGTTTACATTTTGAATAGTTTAATTAAAAAAATTGGTTTCGAGCACTATTCCTAAGGGAAATTGACCGTAGAATCCAAAAATCACCGAAAAACCCGAAAATTTTCACTTCTAATAGGAGAAATATACGAATTTGTGATTTTTAAGGTGTTTTTTTCATTAAATTATTCCCGAAAAACATATATTTTAAAATTACTTTTCCATGCTTAAGTTGCTCTAAAACATGTGTACTTTGATGGGGTTTAAGTATTTTTTTGGGGAAAGCATGTTTAGTAGGTCAAAATTGAGAAAATTCAAAAAACATGTTTTTTGTGATTTTGACTTCTGCATTCTTTATTAATTTTTATGTTGCCTATAAGTGTACGACTTTTTGAGTAATACCATTTTATTCTCCATTAAATTCTGTATAATTAAGAAAAAAAACGTACCAATCCAATGATCTGGGACAATGTTACAACTCTTTAATAGTTCAAATTCACTTAAAGTCATCTCAAAATGTTTTAGTTTTTCATTTTCGTAAAAAGAAACAATTATAGTTTTGGGAAATAGTTCAAACAAGTTTTAAAATGAAAGACCAGCATAAATTTTAAGTTTTTTTTTATTGATAAGATCGTATGCCAAACAATAATTCGTATAGGTGCTCACTTTTTTGCATTGAATGATGTGACTATTTTTTGGAACAAAATCATGAAAATTGCGTGTCCCAGGTACGGTGAATGCTTTACTAGCTCCTATGTCTCGGATTGCATCAACATCTTTTTTCCAATATATATATTATATTATATTATATATATTACTAAAGTATATTTTAATAGTTTCATGTTTATTCTTTTTTCAAGTTAAGCAAGTTCTTATTGATAGCTTCACAATGATTGAAGTATCAAATCAGATTTGTGGCTAAATTACCAACGGTTGGAGACCAAGAAAATTACTACTACTAGTACTACGTATCGAATCTGTTACTTGTATTTATGTGAAGTTAGCGTTGCTGAGTGAAATCTGTATCGGGTACAAAAATATCTGGTAAAAATATCGGGTACGAACTAGTATCTGTAACAGCGAGTACCTGGTACAGCAAAATCGTGTATCGACCCATGTCTAATTGGGATCCATTCATTCCTATTTAAAGCAATTGGTATGACAAAGACTTGATGAAAACACATTAAATTGCTTAAATTCAAATATAATAAATAATCAATTTGAAATATTAATATTCTCTAATACTACGTATTTTATAAGCAGGATTTAGAAGAATTTATTTATTTTCTTTTTTTTATATATATATAGAGAGAGAAAGTATTGGATTCATGTCAAAAATTCGATATCGAGATTTTGATGGATATAAACGTTTTGAGGTCCCCTGAATCCAAAAAAATGATTTTCGCGACATGACACAGTGGTTTAGATTGAAAAAAAGTTGGCCAAAAATAGATAAAAGTTTTAGATTTGATTGAAAATTGGTATATAAGCGTTTTCGATGTCCCTAATTACAAATTTTATAATATTTATATAATATAATAAATTGCAGTGGCGGATCATATATGGCGGATCACTCGTCAAAAATTGTTGGGTATATAAAATTATGCAAAATGTTGGTCCAAACATTTAAGAAACGTGTTCAAGACCTAGTTCACATCGTTTAGTATAATCTCAAACAGTTCTCGACCAGTAAGATTATTTTATCAATCCGTTTTTGCGTCATGATGATATTTATTTTTAAAAATATATATTATAACTTTTATTTAATTGAAATAAGAAAAATTATATTTATTCACAATAATATTTCAAAAATATAATAATACTTTGCAATTAGACGCCCTATATAAAAATATTCAAAAAAAAAAAAAAAAAGCTCGTTGACTAACAAAGAGTCTGCCTGCCGGGGCTCAAAAATAGACATAAAGCTATCTAACTTTAAAATAAAAATATTTTTCTCATATAATAAGCTTTTATTTAACTAAAAAATAATAAAAATTATATTTCTACACAATAATATTTCAAAAAATCTGGTGTGACTGGCGCACCGCACACAACTTTCTCTTACCTTCGGTAATCGAAACTTGTGTTCTGTGCTTGTCTCACCAGATTTTTTGTGTCGACCTGTATTTAGTTTCCGACAGTACAGTATATTCGATTTTCAAGATGTAAAATTTATAAGTATGGCAAAATATTTATATTTTGTTACCATGGCAACAATTTCTCCTATCTTTTCTATGGAGTACAGGAGTAAAGTGGTCTTCAGAAGATTTCAATGACAAAATGAGAATATACATTTTATGGAGAATCTAAAAAATAATTGATTTTTGAATTTAAAAAAAAATCGTTGGAGCAATTTTAGAGAAAATCGAAAAAAACTGAAAAAGTGCATCAGTAAAGTACTAGTACTCTTTGGTCGATTTTGTTCAAAAGCTTCGTGTCACGTCCCAGGGGGGTACCTAACTTAAATATAAAATTTCAACCTCCTAACTCTTTCCGTTCTTGAGATATTTTGTTCACAGACACACAGACACAGACACCCCCCCCCACACACACACACAGACCATGTCGCGAAAACCACTTTTTTGGATTCAGGGGACCTCAAAACGTGAAGATCCATCAAAATCTCGACATCGAATTTTTGACATGAAACCAATACTTTCTCTATATATATTAACATATATATAGAGGTAAGAGAAAGTAAAATTTGAAATAAGATACGGCATATAGGGTAAATATAAAAAAAAGCTCTCTCGCCGCTTATTTTTAACCTCATAATTCGGGGGGCAAGTTGGGACAGGATTTTTTGCAGATTCTATTACAAGACATCTTAAACTATATATTCCATATCTCAGTTTCGTGGGCCCCGCTGGGTTCATAACTTTTTTGCTATTTGAAGGAAAAAGTTTTTACAAAAAAAAATCCATTATGAAAACGCAACTTTGACATGATTTCTAAAAAGACGAGTATAAATTAATGAAAACGATATACCAGTAAATATTCTACATTCTTTCCTTAACACCCTCCTTCAAACAGAATTGAAAAAGGACACTCGAGTAAAGAGTTATATGCATTTAAACAAACATTGATATTTCAGAGCCTCTACGCGTCGCTCGCGCGCTAACTTTGAACTCATGTAGCGCCTGAACTATAAAAGATATCTCACTTTCCTTTTGGAATTACATGCACTAACTCTCCCTCTACAAGATTATATGGACTGTGACTATAATTTTTTCGATTTTTGGCCAACTTTTTTCAAATCTAGACCACTGTGCATCGGTGTAGATGAAGTAATTCTATTTATTTTATTTATTTTTTTTAAGAAAGAGAGAAGAGGGGGGGCGAAATAAGGCTGTACAATTGATTGTAGGCCTATATACGCGTATTTCGTTTCATTTACGTAAAAAGAAGGCTCGTTACTGGAATTTGGAACAAGATTGATTTGTCGAGTCGGCAACGTTGTATTATTAATTAAACCAATTAGTGATACGTTGTAATGACTCCTCAATTAAATAAAACACTAATAAATTATTCATAAATTTGTTTAAATAAAAAGCTTATTCATCGGACAGAGGGCATGAGAGACGAGAACAATCGCGCGGGCAAGAAATTTAATTTCTTTTTTTTATCGTCTCTGAATTAAATATCAAATCAAAGTGCCCTAAATAGACAAATCGGTTACAAATTTACAGCCCTAGCAGGTCTATTCTCTAAAAACAGACGTTAAAATTTTAAATAAAAAAATCTGGTGTGACTGGCGCACAGCACACAACTTTCTCTTACCTTCGGTAATCGAAAGTTGTGTACTGTGCTTGTCACACCAGATTTTTTGTGTCGACATGTATTTAGTTCCCGGCAGTAGGGAATATTTGAATTCAGATGTAAAATTTATAAGTATGGGAAAATATTCATATTTTCTTACCATGGCAACCATTTCTCCTATCTTTCCTATGAAGCACAAGAGTAAAGTGTGCTTCAAACAATTTTGAGGGCAAAACGAGAATATACATTTGAAAGAGCATCTAAAAAATAATTGATTTTTGAATTTTAATCAAAATCGTTAGAGCGAATTTTTGAGAAAATCGAAAAAAACTGAAAAAGTACATCAGTAAAGTACTAGTACTCTTTGGCCGATTTTGATTAAAAGCTTATTTTTCCGGTCCAGGGGGGTGTTTAACTTAAATATAAAATTTCAGCCTCATAGCTCAATTTATATATATTACATATATACATAGGTAAGAGAAAGTAAAAATGGGTGTTAAGAAGTAATGTAGAAACAATCAAAAATGCTATTCAAAATCACTTCCTTGTCTCAAATAGCTATTCTGTAAACAAAAACTTTAAAGCCAAAGCGACTCGTATCGATAATTGCAATTCTCTTAATTATTTTCCTATTTGATAGGCTATTCGCGTTTAATATTTGATGTAAAATCGAAAAATACTATTTTTAATAACTCAAACAGACGATTTCTAACGATGTCAGCTTTTTATGATTATTTTCTATAATTAAAAATTTTATGAAATGAAATTAAAATTTCGAAATTTTACTTTATGATCTTAAATTAGTATCTATTAAAATTCTGAACAAATCAATCGGATTAACCAATTCCTTGACAAATAATAGCGAAATTTAGGGAGAGAAGTTTTTATTTAATTCAGGAAAGGGCGTGAGTTCGCCGATAGCGGGCGACGCACAGTGGGCTGAAATCGAAAAAAAGCGGCCATAATTATCTTTTTTTGGGCGGATTTTTACAAAATTAAAACTATACATACAGAATCATATGTTCTTCTATACCCTTCAATATTTTCATATTTTACGGAAAGGGGTTGAAATTACCCCTTGACAAAGTTGAAAAAAAAATTATGATGTGTGAAATATAAAATAAAACTTATGTCAAAAAATCAAAAAAAATATGCGTTTTACAAAAATGACATTTATTTTTACAAAAAACATACATGTGGTGAACTACCCCTTACTGAAGGGAGCAAAAAAATATTTTTTTTTTGATAATTACAAGCAATATGTCTTTATATACATTTTAATGGATGCTGATTCCAAAGATGTCATCTATTTTTACTAAAAACATACATGGGGTGAACTACCTCTTACTCAAGGTGTTAAAAAAAAATTTTGCTCTGATAATTACAAGCAATAAGTCTTTATATACATTTTAAAGGTCACTGGTTACAAAAATGTCATTTATTTTTACAAAATATATAGATAGGGTGAACTACCCCTTACTGAAGGGAGCAACAAAATATTTTTTTTTTTTTGCAATTACAAGCAATATGTTTATATATATATTTTAAAGGTCACTCGTTACAAATATGTCATTTATTTTTACAAAATATATAGATGGGGTAAACTACCCCTTACTCAAAGGGTCAAAAAATAATTTTTTTGATATAAGCTTATACAAGCAATACATCTTTATATACATTTTAATGGATTGCTGATTACAAAGATGACTTATTTTCTCTTCCCTCAACATTGGGGGTTTGGGGGGAGGGGCTCAAGCCTCTTGGGCCCCTTGGAGTCAGCTTCTATGTCTCGGTCATTATACTTAGATAAAAATTATTTGCTAAAAAATAAATATCATTTAAAACTTTAAAATTTTGCGCCGAAGTCGAGCAATTGCAAAATTTCCAAACAGTGAGCAAGAATAAATTTGATGCATTTGCTCATCGAAGGCATGTAAGGGGGTCCAGGGGGGCTTTACCACTTGTATACAAAAATAATATAGTTATTTCAATAATATTAATAAGAATATGAACAAGAAAAGATACAATTTTCAAATATTGGATATTCCCTTTTAATAGATTATTTTTTCAAAAGATTACAAAATTTGAGGCCCCCCTTCAAATTTTATGGTCATTCTAATAATAGCCTGATTTTATTTTGTCCGTCAGCCCTTTGTCACGTTTCAATATTATCTGTAAAGCAGAGAGAAGTTCATATGGTTTGAGGGAAATCACTTGTTTTTCTGCCGATTTAATTATAAAAAAATTAATAAAAATTCGGCGGGCAAATTCGGGCAAAAAGTTTCGATGCAATCATGTTCTACATGTATTCTAGTTTCAGGATCTATTGAGTTTGTTAGGGATCCGCATGGATCCCATATACTTTTTTGAAATTGAAAAAAATTTATATTGCTTTTTTTTTACTTACAAAAAAAATTTATTTAAAAATAAATAATTAAAATACAAGAAAAATAAAAATATTTTCAGAAAGAAGATTAATTTATCTATGATTCAAAAAAAAATTCATTAAAATTGGATCAATATTAATACATGAAAAAAATTCCTGAATATCGACTTAAAACGCAAAGAAAAGTTACTAAGTTTTCTTGCCCACTTTGGCGCTCTATAACTCGGGTTTGGGTTGGGTAAAAAAAAAAATGAATTATTGTACTGAGGTCCACATATAGTCTATTATTGGTGTGCAAAACGTTGTTTTTATATTTTGAAGTTCATTTTTTCGAATTATGGCCGCTTTTTTCCTATTTCAGCCCACTGTGCGACGTGACTAGTTGAATTCTAAAAACAACGGCTTTGATAGAATCGGATTTAATAAAAATCTGGTGTAACACAACTTTCTCTTACCTTCGGTAATCGAAAGTTGTGTACTGTGCTTGTCACGCCAGATTTTTTGTGTCGACATATATTTAGAAGGATGAGTAAAAAGGCCAAGCAGCTATTATTATTTGTGAGGTATGTCTTTGTGGCTGGAAGTATTATTGAGGAGTCAAAAAAAAAATTCAAGACATAGGCAGCCAAAATTATTTCTTTTATTATTGCCGTTCCAGGCTGACGTTTCGGCCACTGGTCTAGGCCATCTTCAGAGCTAAAATATTTTCGTACATTTTATTATAACATGTTATTGTGGCACTTTCTACAAAATACTTATAAATAATCGCTTGACCTTTACTGTTGAAGTGGAAAATAATAATAAAATTACCTTTTTAGACCTAGAGATTATTAGGGATGGCACTAATATCAGTACTTGCTGGTATAGGAAGGCTATAAAATCTGATAGAATCCTAAATTATTTTTCCAATCACCCCCTAGTTCATAAAAAGAACTTAATTTTTGGCCTTTTGCATCGAGCAAATAAACTGTCAAGCCCGCACTTTCAATATAAAAATGAAAATTCTATTAAATCAATATTATATAATAATAACTATCCCAAAGCTTTTGTGAATAAGATTTTTACTTTATTTTATACTAAAAATAGAAATAACGACAACAATATAATAATACCAAAAAATGAGGGTGTCTGTTACAAAAGCCTTACGTATATACCTGGCTTGTCAGAAAAAATATCAAATGCCATTAACAAAATAGTGCCATTTATGAAAATAGCACATAAACCAATGAACACTTTGTCCATGTTCTACAATAATAAAGACAAAACTCCATTGATGTCAAGATCAAACTTGGTTTATGCGATCACTTGCACTGATTGTAGTAAAAAATATGTAGGCCAGACACGCCAATACATATCGAAGAGAATATACCAACACAATTACAATATACGAAGGAATGATGACCGTGTGGCATTGGCATCCCATAGTATTCAAACATCACACATTTTTGACTTAGCACGGCCAAAAATATTAATTTATGAGGAAAACCTGAGTAAAAGATTAATTTTAGAATCTTTATTTATATATATTAATGACTGTGTTAATTTTAAGCATGATGCTAATGAAGTTTTAAAATATTATATCGGTTTAATTTAAATATACTCCTCTGCCATCTAGCGGAGTTAAACTAGAACTAATGTGAAAATTAACTTAATGAACCACTATTCCAAATCATTCTTTCGTTGTCCTATGAGCGCTCCGTTCATGCGAATGTGTGTCGCTGAAATTGTAATTTTCATTTATTCTCGCCTCCGGGTATGTACTTTGTAAATTTAATACTGTATATTATTATAGATTATATTTTTGTATTTTGTAGAAAGTGCCACAATAACATGTTATAATAAAATGTACGAAAATATTTTAGCTCTGAAGATGGCCTAGACCAGTGGCCGAAACGTCAGCCTGGAACGGCAATAATAAAAAGAAATAATTTTGGCTGCCTATGTCTTGAATTTTTTTTTGACTCCTCTATTATTATTTCTTTATTGGTATTAAACCCACAGCGACGTTTCGGTCGACTATGCGACCATCTTCATGGCTATAATGGAGTATACAGAGACACAACATCAATAGGTTATACAAAAAATTTTTTTTTTTTTTAAATCAAGACATTAAAAAATTGTATACTCCATTATAGCCATGAAGATGGTCGCATAGTCGACCGAAACGTCGCTGTGGGTTTAATACCAATAAAGAAATAATAATAGCTGCTTGGCCTTTTTACTCATCCTTCTACATATTGATTCAGCTATTCACCTCGCTTACATGACATATATTTAGTTCCTGACAGTACGGAACATTTGAATTCAGATGTAAAATTTATTAGTATAGGAAAATATTTATATTTTGTTACCATGGCAACCATTTCTCCTATCTTCCCTATGAAATACAAGAGTAAAGTGGTCTTCAAAAGATTTCAATCACAAAATGAGAATATACATTTTAAAGAGGATCTAAAACATAATTGATTTTTTGAATTTTAAACAAAATCGTTAGAGCGAATTTTGAGAAAATCGAAAAAAACTGAAAAAGTGCATCAGTAAAGTACTAGTACTTTTTGGTCGATTTTGATTAAAAGATTATTTTTTGGGCCCGGGGAGGTGTCTAACTTTAAATATAAAATTTCAACCTCGTAGCTTAATTCCTTCATGCTTAAAATTGAACACAAACAAGACAGACCATGTCGCGAAAGCCACTTTTTACTTTCTCTTACCTATGTATATATGTAATATATATATAGAGAGAAAGTATTGGATTCATGTCAAAAATTCGATGTCGAGATTTTGATGGATCTTCACGTTTTGAGGTCCCCTGAATCCAAAAAGTGGTTTTCGCGACATGGTCTGTCTGTGTGTGTGTGGGTGGGTGTGGGTGGGTGTGTGTGTGTTCAATTTTAAGCATGAAGGAATTGAGCTATGAGGCTGAAATTTTATATTTAAGTTAAACACCCTCCTGGACCGGAAAAATAAGCTTTTAATCAAAATCGGCCAAAGAGTACTAGTACTTTACTGATGTACTTTTTCAGTTTTTTTCGATTTTCTCAAAATTTGCTCCAACGATTTTTTTTAAAATTCAAAATCAATTATTTTTTAGATGCTCTTTAAAATGTATATTCTCATTTTGCGATTGAAATCTTCTGAAGACCACTTTACTCTTTGTATTTCATAGGGAAGATAGGAGAAATGGTTGCCATGGTAACAAAATATAAATATTTTCCCATACTTATAAATTTTACATCTGAATTCAAATGTTCCGTACTGTCGGGAACTAAATATATGTCGACACAAAAAATCTGGTGTGACAAGCATAGAACACAACTTTCGATTACCGAAGGTAAGAGAAAGTTGTGTGCTGTGCGCCAGTCACACCAGATTTTTGGATTTAGGGGACCTCAAAACGTGAAGATCCATCAAAATCTCGACATTTTTGACATGAATCCAATACTTTATCTCTCTATATATTAACATATACATATAGGTAAGAGAAAGTAAAAAATTTGAATTGTAATTTCCAAAAGAGTGTTAAAACAATAGATGCTTTTTATTAAAGGTTTTTATTAATCCAATTCTGATGACGTCACACACGTCTTTTATTTAAAACTCTTAGGCGAGTAATTGTATTAGATCGGATAATTGAGAGATATAGTGCATGTGCAGATGAATGGAGCGAGTAACCAACCAGCCATGCATTGCTCTCGCTATCAATGGCCTCACGAACTACCAACCAGCCAGAGAGCAAACGTGATCTCTGATATCCCTCCCTCCCTCTCTATACAGGAAGATTCTATCTTCTTAGCCTCCCTCCTATCAAATATGCATTGGATCAATAAATAACATTGAAAATAAACGAGATATATTTCTAAAAATATTATTTGTATAAATAGGAAAAAAATTCTAAACAAAAATCTGGTGTGACTGGCGCACAACTTTCTCTAAACTCTCGGTACTTCAGTGTACTGTGCTTGTCACATCATATTTTTTTTGTGACAATAAATATTTAGTTTTCAATAAAACGTTAGTTAACTTGACTACTTGCATTTCATAAGTAAAAAAAATTAGGTAATATAAATTGTAACTCAAGGTTATTTGTTTCAATTCATTTTATTAACTTTATACGTATTTTGACACCATGTGTATCATCTTCAGAAGTTTACAAATGACTCTGAAGATGACACACATGGTGTCGAAATACGTATAAAGTTAATAAAATGAATTGAAACAAATAACCTTGAGTACAATTTATATTACCTAATTAAATATGTTTCAACTAGTGCCAACGGTCGCCAGTATCAATTTAATAAAAAAAAAAGTCAATTGATTCAAAATTTCCGTAGGGTCTGTGTATTTTAAATGTTTGAAATAAACTCTGGCTATTTTTAATTAAATGCTTTTATTCAGGGGCGTATATAGAAATTTTTTTTCGGGGGGGGGGTCGAACTCAAAAAATTTTTCTGCGGAAAATTTTTTTTTAAAGAAACTATATTTTTTTCACACGAAATTTTTTGCGGAACATTTTTTCTATTGCGTAACCAAAGTTGTCCATCCTGCGGAAAAATTTGTTGCGCTGATGTCTGTATATCCCTATATATGTATATGTGTTTGGGAAATTTCGGGGGGCCCGGGCCCCCTCGGCTCCCCCCCCATAAATACGCCCCTGCTTTTATTTAACTTACTCTTTCAAGGTCACCAACTTTGAGTCTTTGCTTAAGGCACTTCCCGATGAGCTAAAGGTGTGAAATTTGATATTTAAGGTCATTTTTGGTGACAGTCTTGTAAAAAATTTTTCATCAAAATAGGCCAAATTAATGTGGTACTTTATTTGAAACCTCTCGCGTATTAATTTAATTTCAAAAGACTTCCCGATGGGCTAGAGGTGTGAAATTTGAAACTTAAGGTTCATTTTTGATGACGCAAATTGTGAGTTGGGTTTTACCAAAATTGACCAAACTAATGTGGTACTTTATTTGAAACCTCTCGCGTATTAATCTAATTTCAAAAGACTTCCCGATGGGCTAGAGGTGTGAAATTTGATACTTAAGGTTCATTTTTGATGACGCAAATTGTGAGTTGGGTTTTACCAAAATTGACCAAACTAATGTGGTACTTTATTTGAAACCTCTTGCGTATTAATCTAATTTCAAAAGACTTCCCGATGGGCTAGAGGTGTGAAATTTGATATTTAAGGATCATTTTTGATGACGCAAATTGTGAGTTGGGTTTTACCAAAATTGACCAAACTAATGTGGTACTTTATTTGAAACCTCTCGCGAATTAATCTAATTTCAAAAGACTTCCCGATGGGCTAGAGGTGTGAAATTTGATACTTAAGGTTCATTTTTGATGACGCAAATTGTGAGTTGGGTTTTACCAAAATTGACCAAACTAATGTGGTACTTTATTTCACGCATCCTGCCTTCTTTTTTTTAATACTCTAAAAAAAAGACTAAAAAGTTTAAAATAAAAATATAATAAATAAAACTTTTTAAAAAAATGCTTTTATTTAAATTGAACTAAAAAGAGAAAAATAATTTAATTTAATTGTTCTTGTTAAAATTGTTTAATATTTATGACTTAAAATAAAAGCGTGGGCGCTTCGAGTTATTCGGAGGCTTCCCTTAAGCTTCGAGAGCGCCCCACGCTTTTATTTTAAGTCATTAATATTAAACAATTTTAACAAGAACAATTAAATTAAATTATTTTTCTCTTTTTAGTTCAATTTAAATAAAAGCAGTTTTTTAAAAAGTTTTTTTTTATTATATTTTTATTTCAAAATTCTAATATCATATTATACAATATTTTACACACATTCAAGGATACAAGGGGGGGGGGGGTATCCAATAAAATCATCGGACTGCCTGGGATCCGAACTATCGACCCTTAGTATACAAGGCAGACGCGCTACCAACTACGCCAAGCCCGAGGACACATACACATTCACACAGGCTTTTCGGCAACTCAGACCATATGAGACTTTGACGATAACGGTTATTATTTATAATATCTTTTCGGCATTTCTATTTAAGCCATTTGGTATACAAATGGCTGAAAAAAATTTTATTTTTAATGTAAAATTTTAAAAATTTGATTTGTATATATATTCTTGTAAACAAGCATAGAATGCGCCTTGAAATTAACGAGATTAAGAAAAATAGTGTGCTGTGGGACCACTCACACCAGATTACCCCAACCTCCACCGAGAAACTCCTCTGGATCCGCCATTGCACACACTAGAGAATTTTAAATACAAAATTTCATAAGAATTGTAAAAAAAAAAATTTTAAATGTGTAAAAAATTGCCTCGAAATTAACATGCAAATCCCCATATGGAGATTTAACATTGGCTCTATGGAAGGAAGAGAATTTGAAAAATCTGAAATACTATTGTAAAGTGAACTTCAAACAATTTTCAAGAAAAATTTTACTGATATACATTTTAAAGAGCATCTAAAAAATAGTTGATTTATGAATTTTAATCAAAATCGTTAGCTCTCGGGGCTTGGTGTAGAAGTTAGCGTGCTAACCTCGTATACCAAACGTCGCGGGTTCGGACCCTAGGCAGTCCGATGATTTTATTTAAGCCAATTGGATACCAAATGGCTTAAATAAGAATGCCTGGACCCTATATATGTATATTAAATTCAATAACGGTTATCGTAAATGTCTTATATGGCCTAAGTTGCCGAAAAGACAGTGTGAATGTGTGTGTGAGTGTGAGAGTGAATGGGGAAAATGTGAATGTTTAAAAAAAAAAATCAAAATCGTTAGAGGCAATTTTGAGAATATTATTTGTGCCTCTGTAAATAAGGCTCTAAGTAGCTTCAGATGCCGCAAAAGATCTATTAAAGATGTTTGGTCTTTAAAATAAATTTCCAAAATTTCGTTCTCCCTCTGTATCTCTGGAGAGATCTAAAATAAATAGGAAGCTTTTCATTATTTTAAGGAATTATGATAAAAAAAAAAAAATTGTTTGATTAAGAGACTCTGCTTGAGAATAATTACGAAAAAGTGAAATTAATCTTCTTTTTTTTTATTTTAAGTCATACAATTATCTTAATCTGTCTCAGAAACAGTGAACAAATGAAAAGAATGACTTAACAATCGGCGTATTTAAAGGTCTGGTGTAACTAAGCACATCTCAAATCTCTCTTTTGGATTTCTTATCTTTAGTTAGATTCATGTCCTAAAAAAAGAAAAAAATTGTATTTTTTAGTTTTTTTTTTTTTTTTTTTTTTTTTTTTTTTTTTAGTTATTTACCTTTTATTTCGAAAAAAAAATCTCTTCTCTGAACTTTTAAAGCTTACACAAACACTCACACTAAAACACACTAAAAAAAAAGTTATTTTCATTTACAAAAAAAAGTAAAGTAAAGGAAAATAATAAAACAAAAAAACAGCAAAGAGATTTAAAAATTTTTTAATCTTAATTTTACTTTGTTTGCTTAATAATAAGTTCCTGGATGACCGAGCTGGAGCTCGGTGTTATCTTTTATATAAAATTGGAAAAAATTAAAAAAAAAATATTGACATTTTTAATTCCTACGCCCAATGCATCAGTAAAGTACTAGTACCCGAGGTTTCCCAAAAACGAGATCAAATGAAATTTGTTTTGGATACCGCGATTAGTAAATATTTAAAATTTCAAAGAAATCTTTAAAGAGAATTTTGAGATAATTGGAAAAATCTAAAAAAGTACATCAGTAAAGTTCTAGTACCCGAGGTTTCCCAAAAACTAGATTGAACAAAATTTGTTTTTTATACCGCAGTTAGTAAATATTTAAAATTTCAAAGAATTCTTTAAAGAGAATTTCGAGATAATTGGAAAAAACTAAAAAAGTACATCAGTAAAGTACTAGTATCTGACGTTTCCCAAAAACTAGATTGAACGAAATTTGTTTTGTATACCGCAGTTAGTAAATATTTAAAATTTCAAAGAATTCTTTAAAGAGAATTTTGAGATAATTGGAAAAAACTAAAAAAGTACACCAGTAAAGAACTAGTACCCAAGGTTTCCCAAAATGAGATCGAATGGAATTTGTTTTGTATACAGTAGTTCGTAAATATTTAAAATTTCAAAGAAATCTTGAAAGAGAATTTCGAGATAATTGGAAAAAACTAAAAAAGTACACCAGTAAAGTACTAGTACCAGAGGTTTCCCAAAGATGAGACCTACCATAATTTCATTTTCGAACCGAAAATAGTATATATTTAAAATTTGAAAAAAATCGTTAGAGCCGTTTTCGAGAACTGATGTGCTTACGGACAAATACTAGGGTATATAAACATACATTGCTCGTTTAATAGTATAAGATAAGATAATAAAAAAAGAAAAGATATAGTTAAAAAAGTAAAAAAGTTTACCAGCACTTGTGCTGAGTAAGTGCATCAACAATATATTGAATATTTTCTGGAAGAAATCGAAAAAGCTGGTTAACGCCATGGAGAATCTTGTTGATCTCAGGGTCCACTGTCCACCCTAAACCATCTGAAACAAAAGGAATATAGAATTAGACTTTATTCTTAGGACAAACTTTGAGAATAATTTTATTTAACTCACTCTGTAGACTGCTTCTTTCGGCTCAACGAGAGCTCCTCTTCTTTCTTGATACAATCGCGAACCGCGGACACTCCCGGAAGCCTTCATTCGGCATATAAATCGAAAACGAACGGGGAAATCGCGCCCACAAACCCAAATAAGAACACGCACATTCACTACTTAGACCACAGATCAATTAATCTCCGCCCACCTGCCTAAACAATGTCATCTAATACCGAGCTAAAAAGAGAGCAGAGATAATTGATCTGATATTCATCGGATGATCGACGAATTGAAGGAGGAAAATGGATACGAAGGGATGCAAAGATTAGCTCAAGAAAGGGATGAATGGAGAAGGAAGAATCGCCACTAAAGGACCTGCGAAAAAAGCAGAAAACTTATGATGATGATTCATCCACGAGTTAGGAAGGAAGCCAAGTCAGGGCAATACCGAAGAACCCCCTTGCTTGCTCATCCCAGAAACAGAATGACGTTCAAGATGCTTGCTGATAAAAAAAAGAACCCTAAAAGGTAACAACATCCTATCATCTTGAACATTAGCTCACTCCGTCCTGAGACAAACAAGGTCCAGAACTCAGTACTGACTGGCAGATAGAGGCAAACATACCCTTGGATATTGGTCAAAAGCGAATTGAATCCCTGCCTAAACCTAAAAGGGGGAGAACAACAACAGCACCTTATGCCAGTATTGAGGAAACAATTCGCAATTAAACAACATCCAAGAAGACGTCAGAGAACTCCAAGAAGGTCTAAATCCCCACAAATAAGGTAGCGTAGAGTTGTTGTTACTATGTGTAGCGTTCTCTATATAGAACCTATCCGTAAATGTTCATACAGGCCTTTGATGTATCTGCTATCAATCTGCAATGGCTGCCTCGATGACTCAGTCGACCTGGTTACATCCGTAGTGAAATGGCGATGTCTGCAGCTCATCTTCTTCCTATTAGAAATTAAACAAACTCCGATTATTTAAATGTTCTAACGTTAAGATGTGTGTATGTTACATTATTCCCCTTTCGGGTGATTATATGATGTGCTTACTAAAATGTAGAGATTCGCAGGAGCGTGGTATCCGTGTGGTCCATCTCAGTCAAGACTAAAGGAGATGCCTCGTCTTTACAAAGTCACAACGTGCAAAACCTGAAAGCAAGGAAGAAAGAGAATTAGTACAAATCCTTATCTCACACCAATTTATTTCTGCTGCCTCTTTTGTTCTAATATCTATTTAAAGCCGGGCATTCACGATCACTCCATCCATCTAAATGGGGCATTGTCACTCCAAAAACTGACCGTGAGTGGGGAAAAACAAATGGATGATGTGGAGTGATAGGATGAGTTTGAATTTCCAGTTTCGTCAAGGCATCCGTCCATCACTCCAACTGATCGAGGATGGAGAAACTCACGTAGAGCGACATCAAGCCTTTACGTCACTTGATTTTTATCCATAAAATGACAAATTCGAAAGAATAAGAAAAGTATACCAGCATTTTTTACCAAAAACACTGTACCTGCAGGGACCGATTTATTTTTTTTTAAGGCATCTAAGGCCATTTCTATTTATTTCAAATGATTGGTATCCAATTCAAATGAAATAAATTTTTCTGGTGGGACGAGAAGCAAACCCGGAACCCCAGCCCTGAGAAGCTAAGGTCTTTTCTCATGACTGGAGCAGAGGTCCCCAATCTTTTTTGTCTCGTAGACCGCTTGTCATTTTTTCAATTTTGGGTAGACCCCCTGCTTAGCTAATATTCCATTTTTGAAAATTCATCAACTTACAAATGTATTTTGACTGGTGTCTAACTGTAGGGAGGTGTAGAAGAAAAAAATCATTGTGTGCTTTTATGAAACCACGATGCAAGTGAAACTTTTTTTTTTCGGATCGTAGGTGTTTAAATGAAAATTTTCAGAAAATTAAGGGTATTAAAATCGCGTTTTCAATCTTAATAATAATTGGAGATAATGGGAAATCAATAGATGCATATTAAAAACTGAGAACAATATTTATTTAATAATTGAATCATTTTAAATTATTTTAAAAATTATATTTTATCAATTTACAAAATTTGAATAATTAAATCTCACAATTATTTATTAATAATTCGTCATATATATTAAATTTCAACTTTCCTATTTTTGTCGTCACGGCTTGTGGGCTTTGACGTCACGGCTTGTAACGCGACATGCTGATAGAAAAGCGGAAAAATTTGAGGCCATCAAATAAAAGTTTTACTTTAAAAACAATCTTTTTTTCGCTCACATGTAGGTAGGGGGTCGATATAGACGAAATATGGAATAACTGGGCTGGGGGTTAATTTTTTTGGGTGTAATCCAAAAGGATGACATCCATTGGATTGGATCGTGAATGCCCGGCTTAAAAGAATTCATTAAAATGGACTCTCCATTTTCCTTCTTTTTTCGAAGTGATCTTTTGACAAAAAAAAAAAAAAATTTTCTTCTTTTATCATAAAAATGCTTCTAATTTACACCTTTTGTTTTTTTTTTTTTTTTATTCCGCCCGCCTCACAGCTATTAGCTTTCATGTATTGGAGGTAAGCAGTTACCCCCCCTCCCCCCCCCTCTCTATCACTCACTCTCTCGTCCTTTGATCCCTAAAGCTATTACTAAACGCCCTGAAGGCAAAAAGATTTATTAACACATGGAAAAAGCCCTTTGCCCTTAAAATAAGTCTTCGCTTCGTGATGTCCTCCCCTGACACCATCTATCTGCTTTAATCTTAGCCAAATTGTCTAATTTTATAAAATACGTCTATAATTAAGTTTTTTTTTTTTTTTTTTTTTGACATCAAATAAATATTTAAATAAAATACTATCTGTATCAAGCAAAAGTATCAGTTGGAGAGATGATGTTAATTTAAAGTTTTTTGATTTATTTTATTTTTTTTTTCCCCTTTCGGCTACTGTGCCCGTTTTGGGTTTTTAACGTCTCTCTAACCCGTTGGCTACCGGGGGCGCTGATTTCTCGGTCTCTCCAAAGGGCATTTGGAAAATATTTTTCGAGATCTATTTACACTGCGCGAATAATGGAACAACACTTTGTTTCTTTTTATGAAGATCTGTTCTATCTTAATGATTTATTAAGCATTTAATATGAAATGTCTTATACATTTCTAAGTAAATTTAACACAAATCTACATCATTTTAAACAATTTAAAACAATTTAAATAAGACAAAGACAAAAATGTTGATTTTCAATTTGAGGGACAAATCATCAGGGGCGCCGGAACGAATTTGAATCAGGGGGGGGGGGACAAACAAATTTTTTTTAGAAAATTAAAATAATTTAATATGTTCAAATAGTATAAAACAAAAACAAATCTACTATAAAGCTTTAAAAATTGTAAATAAAATCATAATTTTAATAAAATTAAAATTTAAAAAAATTTGCTAGTGATTTTATCAAAAATTTTTGAAGGCTATATTTATATACTATTTGAAGGAAATAAATATTTTTAATTTTCTTCTTTTAATTCAAAATAAAATGTTTTTAGAAATTAGAAATACAATGGTCTATATAAAATATTTTGGAAAAAAATGAATTTCTTACTCTTTTAATTTTTTTTTAATTTAAAAGATTTTATTTTTCAAAAGTAAAAATGTATCATTTTTAAAAATAAATGAAATAAAAGAAGACATATTGCCCCCCTCTGCCCCCTCCTAGAGAATGCCAGGAGGGGCAATGTACCCTTGCCCCACTCCCCTTCCCAGTTCCGGCGCATATGCAATCTCGCTATGTTTAGTTGGAGATTAGTTAAAAATTTTGTTTTTATAAAAATTTCCATTGAAATAGACAGAGAAAAACTGAAATGGAAAGATTATTTAAAAATTTTATAATTATTATCAGGAAGAAAAGTTAGAAGAAAAGGGGGCCAGAATTTTTTCTATATTTTAACAGCTCTGGTCAAAGCCATCTTCGGAGCTGTTATTGGTCATTATGTACATACAGTATATTTTGAATTCCAAATACATTTCGAAATATATGTACCTAATGAGCACTAACAGCTCCGAGGATGGCTTTGACCAAAGCCGAAACGTCAGCTATTAAAATATATTTTTAAACAAAAAATTCTGGCTGCGTTTTCTTCTAACTTTCATTTCTGATACAAATTCCACTAGCCAGTCATAAAATACCCTTATACTAAATTTTAGAATGTTGGCGTTAATCAAAAAAATTTCGACATTTTTGTCTTTTTTTAATTTAAATTGTAATAATTGATTAAAATGATATGGATTTGTGTTAAATTTACTTAGAAATTTATAAGATATATCATATCAAATGCTTAATAAATTACACTATCATTAAGATACATGTAGATTAGAATAGGTCTTTTTTTAAGAAGAAACAAAGAGTTGCACAATTGTTTTTCGCGCTGTGTATCATACAGTACAGTGAAATAAATAACAAAGTAATTATTCTAAATAATCCTTCACACATGGAACAATAAAAAAGTTAATCACAGTTAATTATTTTTTGACTTTATTGCTCATCTATAATCAAATTTAATTTTTGCCGGGACGTGAGATAAACCGGCCGGGACAGCGGGACTTTGTCTGAAACCGGGACGTCTGGCAAGCACAAGTATAATTATTATGGAAGCAGTGATCAGAGAAGCTTTTTACTTTCTCTTACCTCTATATATGTTAATATATAGAGAGAGAAAGTATTGGATTCATGTCAAAAATTCGATGTCGAGATTTTGACGGATATACACGTTTTGAGGTCCCATGATTCCAAAAAGGTTTCGCGACATGGTCTGTGAACAAAAATCTCAAGAACGGTTGAAATTTTATATTCAAGTTAGGCACCTCCCTGGGACGTGACACGAAGCTTTTGAAAAAAATCGACCAAAGAGTTTTTGCAGAAAATTGGCAAAATTATCTATCTCCAAAACAAAAATTTTGTTATATAGGCACCACAAAGAGGAAAATATCAGATCGAATAAGAGAACACGAGCTGACAATAAAAAACAAAAAAACATCTACAGCCCTCGCCACCCACGCTATGGATTCATGGCACAGATTTGATTTTTTAAATTTCCAAATTTTATACCAGGATGGAAACCACTTTCGGCGTGAATTTATCGAAATGATCGCGATACAAATATATCAAGATGTAGCCTGCAATTCTGAGATGACATCCACGGTCTTAGTGCCCTATATGAGAATTTATTAAAATTCATTAAGATTTAATCTGTAAAATATCATCATACTTTGCATTGAATGATGTGACTATTTTTTGGAACAAATTCATGAAAATTGCGTGTCCCAGGTACGGTGAATGCTTTACTAGCTCCTATGTCTCGGATTGCATCAACATCTTTTTTCAACACGTACATTATTTCAGCGATGGATGTCCAGGTCAGTACAAAAACTGCAACAATTTCATGTACTTATGCGAACACCTCGCCAAATATGGACTCAGCGCCACCTGCTCGTTTTTCGCGACATCACATGGCAAGTCACTATGGGACGGAATCGGAGGAACGATAAAGCGAGAAGCAAGAAACGAAAGTTTGCGACGACCGTACAACGAACAAATTCTTGATGTCGAAAAATTGCTGGAGTTCTGCAAACAACGTATCGGAAATATACAATGCGAAGTCGTTTGCAAAAAGATGTTGATGCAATCCGAGACATAGGAGCTAGTAAAGCATTCACCGTACCTGGGACACGCAATTTTCATGAATTTGTTCCAAAAAATAGTCACATCATTCAATGCAAAAAAGTGAGCACCGATACGAATTATTGTTTGGCATACGATCTTATCAATAAAAAAAACTTAAAATTTATGCTGGTCTTTCATTTTAAAACTTGTTTGAACTACTTTCCAAAACTATAATTGTTTCTTTTTACGAAAATGAATAACTAAAGTATTTTGAGATGACTTTTAAGTGAATTTGAACTATTAAAGAGTTGTAACATTGTCCCAGATCATTGGATTGGTACGTTTTTTTTCTTAATTATACAGAATTTAATGGAGAATAAAATGGTATTACTCAAAAAGTCGTACACTTATAGGCAACATATAAAAATTAATAAAGAATGCAGAAGTCAAAATCACAAAAAAACATGTTTTTTGAATTTTCTCAATTTTGACCTACTAAACATGCTTTCCCCAAAAAATATTTAAACCCCATCAAAGTACACATGTTTTAGAGTAACTTGAGCATGGAAAAGTAATTTTAAAAATATATATTTTTCGGGAATAATTTAATGAAAAAAACACCTTAAAAATCACAAATTCGTAAATTTCTCTTATTAGAGGTGAAAATTTTCGGGTTTTTCCGTGATTTATGGATTCTACGGTCAATTTCCCTTAGGAATAGTGCTCGAAACCAATTTTTTTCATTAAACTATTCAAACTGTAAACAAATTTCCAAAATTGTACTCTGGAACGTTGGAAATGAGTGAAATTTTAATTTTGAGTTTTACGGCCGCAATGTCCACAAAAATTTTTTTCTTTCTATCAACTTATCATCAGTTTGCCATGAGGAATCAGCATTTGGATGGCATTTTTGAATCTGAAATGGGCCCATGTAGTGCCATGTTGTTTTGGTGTGGAATTACCCATATAAAAGGCTAAGAGGGTGTCCGATGTGTGAAACAACCAATCAGGCCTCAGGAATAGCGCCATGGTAACAAAATATAAATATTTACCCATGTTTACGATTTTTTTTATTTATTTACATTTTGAATTCTAAAATATCGGCGTAAATTTTTTGTCTGTGTACCGGGAGAGTCCCGGAAAGGATATGATTCACAAAAAATCTTAAGTTCATGAATAATTAACCGCTAAAATAATCTCTACATATAAAAATGAAAAGGGAAAATGTATGTACCGGTATGTATATAAGTAGGCGAGCAAGGGGGTCCAGGGGGCGCAGCCCCTGGCATAGACAAGCCCCGCCTTCGGCGGGGCTTTCCGTCTAGTTATATTAAATAAAAGTTTTAGATTTAATTATTAAAAAGAATATTCTTCAAATTAAATGTGTTACTATAGTAGGATTAATTTTATTTTAAGATTTCAAAAAAATAATAAATGTGAGTTCAGTGTACCATTTGAATAAAGACCTCCGAGCAGTAAGTAAAGGATAACATTTTGTACATATCAAAGTAAAAAGAAATTGTATTTAATTGCAATGAATATTAAAATACCTAAGATCGTGTATAATTGACAATATTTGTAAGTACTAGTACTTTACTGATACACTTTTTCAGTTTTTTTTCGATTTTCTCAAAATTCGATCCAACGATTTTTTTTTTAAATTCAAAAATCAATTATTTTTTAGATTCTCTTTAAAATGTATATTCTCATTTTGTCATTGAAATCTTCTGAAGACCACTTTACTCTTGTACTCCATAGAAAAGATAGGAGAAATGGTTGCCATGGTAACAAAATATAAATATTTTCCCATACTTATGAATTTTACATCTTGAAAATCGAAGGTACCGTACTGTCGGAAACTAAATACATGTCAATACAAAAAATCTGGTGTGACAAGCACAGTACACTACTTTCGATTACCGAAGGTAAGAGAAAGGTGTGTGCTGTGCGCCAGTCACACCAGATTTTTTTTTCAAATATGCAATAACTGATTGAAAAAAATAAAACGTATTTTTTTAAATAATTAATATAATAAGTGGAATTTAATACACGATATTTCACTTTTTTATTTCTAAATTGATAATCAGGTTAGGAATTTATTATTGATATCAGTTAATTTGTTTCGCGTTAAATTTTTTTTTTTTTTTTTTTAAATGGATATAAATTATTTCTAATAAGTTATATATAATTTAACAAACGTCGACCTTTACACATGTATTTCCATATATCAAAAACGAATTGACGGCACGAATTGACGTGTTAGTCAGCAAGCGGTCTCAAGCCAGCTGAACTTGGGTCAAGAAACTACTTACTCTACTCTCAAAAATGTATAAAAGACTAGCGTTTTTACCCGGAGCAGACGAGAGGACTGATTCAATTTTTTTGAACTTAGGGTATATATCATTTTATTCGGAGAAAGTCTAGTTTCTAAATATATAAAAATCTGGTGTGACTGGCGCACAGCACACAACTTTCTCTTACCTTCGGTAATCGAAAGTTGTGTACTGTGCTTGTCACACCAGATTTTTTGTGTCGACATGTATTTAGTTCCCGGCAGTAGGGAATATTTGAATTCAGATGTAAAATTTATAAGTATGGCAAAATATTTATATTTTGTTACCATGGCAACCATTTCTCCTATCTTTCCTATGAAGCACAAAAGTAAAGTGTGCTTCAAACAATTTTGAGGGCAAAACGAGAATATACATTTTAAAGAGCATCTAAAAAATAATTGATTTTTGAATTTTAATCAAAATCGTTAGAACGAATTTTGAGAAAATCGAAAAAACTGAAAAAGTACATCAGTAAAGTACTAGTACTCTTTGGCCGATTATGATTAAAAGCTTATTTTTCCTGTCCCGGGGGTGATTAACTTATATATAAAATTTCAGCCTCATAGTTCAATTCCTTCATGCTTAAAATTGAACACACACACACAGACACACAGACAGACACACAGACAGACAGACCATGTCGCGAAAATCACTTTTTTGGATTCAGGGGACCTCAAAACTTGAAGATCCATCAAAATCTCGACATCGAATTTGTGACATGAATCCAATACTTTCTCTCTCTATATATATTACATATATACATAGGTAAGAGAAAGTAAAAACATTTTAAACTTTCCCAGTCCATTCTTGAATATTTCCACAACTTGTTAGAGCAAATCAAGTTTTATAAAAAGAGCGAAAAAAAATCATTATTAAAATATTTATTTTATTGTTTTTACAATTAAATAAATTTATTATTTATTAATAAAAAATCGGAGGTCATTTAGACGTGCCGCGAACGGCTTAAAGTTTAGAAAAAATCGAATTTTTTAAGATTTTTTTGCTTTGGTCACCCCTAATACAAATTTAGATATCCCTGAATGCAAAAAACATATATGTACGATATTCTATAGTTCTTTGGCTTTCTAAAAATCATTCATTCATAAAAATCTGCTAATTATTAACGAAATTATGAACAAAAACGTCAGCAAAGAAAAAACACAAGTACACTCACTGGCCAAACAAAATGGACTTCAATTGAATTAAAAAGCGAACCCTATCCACGAGAAGCTAATATATCCTCTCTGAGCATAGGGTCACGGGCACTAACTTTATTAAATATTATTTTTAAAAAAATATTTCTAGAATCTCATATCTTTCTTTATACTTGTAATAGAAAAAGAAGTCCATTTTTTTCGACCAGTGAGTGTGTTTTTTCTTTGATGACGTTTTTCTTCATAATTTCATTAATAATTAACAGATTTTAATGAATGAATGATTTTTAGAAAGCCAAAGAACTATAGAATATCGTAAATATATGTTTTTTTCATTCAGGGATATCTAAAATTGTATTAGGGGTGACCAAAGCAAAAAAATCTTAAAAATTTCGATTTTTCTAAACTTTAAGCCGTTTGCGGCACGTCTAAATGACCTCCGATTGGGATGAAACTTTAAATTTATATGTATTCTAAAAACCTGAATATTTTTACGGGATGCGGCGTTAAAAATAATTTGAACATTCTAAATAAAAGCCGTTTTAGAGCACATTTTTTATTAAAATCTATTTTTCTCTATATCCTGTGCCTGATGGGGCAAAACTGAAATGATATTTGAATTCAGCATGAAAAATAGTTCTAGAATTTATTCTTGTGAAAGAAAAAAAGTTCATTTTTGTCGACTAGTGTTATTAATTATCCAAATGCAAGTAGCAATTCCTCTCTTCTTTTTAGCGCTTGCTAAGGGCACTTGACACAAATAATTGTATTTTAGTGGCCTCCACGTAATCCACCAATCGGCAATCAAGTTTATTTGCATCCAAACCAATCCCATTAGAGAGCCCGGCAAGCGAAAAAAAAAAAAAAAAAATCCTTTTTCACGTTAATATAACAGCAGCAGCATTCGACCTAAATAAAAATTCCGAATGAGTCGTTGATAAATTAAAAAAAAACGTCCCGCTTTGAAAATATTATCGGCTTCATTGTGACGCAAACAAACTGATTAACTAGTAGATAAAACAATGGATATACAAATTGTAGAGAGGATCTATTCAAAACGGAGATTTTATTATGCTCTAATTTTGAATAGAAATTTTGTTGTTGTTTTTTTAATTCAATTTCTTTATTCAAATTTTACTCCCCCCCCATTAGTGTAATAGGAAAGTATTTTTAAATCTTCAAGTTATTTTGATCAGAAAATTTATGTCTTTTTAAAGTGAAACTTTTATTTTATTCTCTCAAATTTTTTGGCTCTTCTATCAGCAAGTCGCGTTACAAGCCGTGACGTCACGTCAAAGGCCGTGACGCTACAAGCCATGACGTCACAAGCCATGACGACAAAAATTGGAAAGTTGAAATTTAATATATATGACGAATTATTAATAAATAATTGTGAGATTTAATTATTCAATTTTTAAATTGATAAAATATAATTTTTAAAATAATTTAAAATGATTTAATTGCTAAATAAATATTGTTCTCAGTTTTTAACATTCATCTATTGATTTCCCATTTTCCAATTATTAAGTTAAGATTAAAAACGCGATTTTAATACCCTTAATTGAATAATTTTCTGAAAATTTTCAATTAAACGCCTACGATCCGAAAAAAAAAGTTTCACTTGCATCGTGGTTTCATAAAACCACAAAATATCTTTTTTTTTTAACTTATGAAATGTTCGGAACGAAGGTTCTATGGGAAACTAAATATATCTTGACACAAAAAATCTGGTGTGACAGCACTTACCGAAGGGTAAGAGAACGTTGTGTGCTGTGCAACCAGTGACACCAAATTCTTGGTTTCTCAAGTTTTTCGACACTCTATTATGCAATAGATGCTTTCTTTTCTAGCTAGCCTTTGTCTATTTAATGGAGTCGCCTGTTAGTTAGGCAACTCGGAGGGAAGGTTTATAATGTCTCCACGCGCAACTGAACGGAGGGCGCAATGCGTGTTACGCATCTCGAAAAACCGTTATTATCCGATTCACCTTAAGGCGAAACGGGAGCGAAGTGGTTACGCATGTTTTTCCCGATAAGATGGCGTTGTGTGTCATTAAAAGTGTGCCCAAAAAACCAAGTAATTCAAAAATTCGCCAAGAGATGTCAGAATGGTAGCTAATAATATTTAATGCATTTTCATTGATCTTTTAACAATAAATACTTTATAAATGTTATTATATATTATGTATCTTTTATAAAAGCATAAAAATATATAAATATAGGCTAATACTATATCGTCTGTTAGACTAGCCTGCCATCTATTGCAAGAATGCTGAACTAATTTGACAGTTGGTTTTTAAATAAATCATCTAAGCTTATTTTAAAAATTTCTTACTTAATATGTGATTAATAATAACAATAAATTCATTTTTAAATTTAAAAAAAAATTAAAGATTATTGGGACAGATTGTTTTTTTGTATTTGCTTGATAACAAAAAAATTAATTACGATAATTTTTTAATAAGTCATTAAAACAATTATAGCTCGATGTCCCAATAATCTCTTATGAATTTAATTCATTAAAAAAAAAAAAAAACCGCATTGAAAAATTCCTTATAATAGTCTAGTTTTTTTTAAAGTACGTTTAGACGTCGCTCCTGAACCCCCTAGTAGAGACCTAGAGAAAGGCCCGTGGCCCCTAATAAGAAGCGGAATAAAGAAAGCACCTAAACACCTGGATGACTTTGGCAATAAAAATCAATTAATAACAATCTCGATCGATCGAAATGGTTACCATCAAATCTTTACGAGGATTTTTTCAAGAACAATTCCCCAGCATATTTAATAGAAATAAAAGTAAAAAAAAAAAATAAAGATCCAATTTGAGAGATAATTTCCGCCAAAAATAAATTAAATCCTTTTGAATAATTTCATTAATAATTCAGCAATAAATGTTCTTTATGTATAGCTGGCCTGGCATCTATCAATAAGTGCGTATGCACATGGACGACTCAAAAAGCAGTCACTAACTTCTTTTTACTTTCTCTTACCTATGTATATATGTAATATATATATAGAGAGAAAGTATTGGATTCATGTCAAAAATTCGATGTCGAGATTTTGATGGATCTTCACGTTTTGAGGTCCCCTGAGTCCAAAAAAGTGGTTTTCGCGACATGGTCTGTCTGTGGGTGGGTGGGTGAGTGGGTGTGTGTGTGTGTGGGTGTTCAATTTTAAGCATGAAGGAATTGAGCTAGGAGGTTGAAATTTTACATTTAAGTTAAACACCTCCCGGGACCGGAAAAATAAGCTTTTAATCAAAATCGGCCAAAGAGTACTAGTACTTTACTGATGTACTTTTTCAGTTTTTTTCGATTTTCTCAAAATTCTCTCTAACGATTTTGATTAAAATTCAAAAATCAATTATTTTTTTAGATGCTCTTTCAAATGTATATTCTCGTTTTGCCCTCAAAATTGTTTGAAGCACACTTTACTCTTGTGCTTCATAGGAAAGATAGGAGAAATGGTTGTAATGGTTACAAAATATAAATATTTTGCCATGTTTACAATTTTGACATCTTAAATTTCTAATATATTGGCGGAAACTAAATATATTTCGACACAAAAAATCTGGTGTGATAAGCACAGAACACAACTTTCGATTACCGAAGGTAAGAGAAAGTTGTGTGCTGTGCGCCAGTCACACCAGATTTTTTTCCTTCACAATTGTAATAAAAATTCATTTCTTTTCCAAAAATCGAGACTTTGTTGAAAAATCTGGACCCGAGACAAAAATTTCTAAAAATTCGGACTGTCCCGCTAAAAGCGCGACTCTGGTCACCTTGATTAATTTGTATTTTTTCTGGACTCTAACATTCTCATAAGTGAGAGGATTTATCACGTCGTAGGGCGCCTGAATCAATTGGAGGGGGGTGAAAACGGAAATTGAGGAAAAATCATACATTTTTCTTTTGCTAATTTTTAAAATAAAAATTTATTTGCTCTTGATATTTTTTTTTTTTTTTTTTTTGTCATTGACTAATTAGATGATTCTGAGTTTGAAACAAAATCTTTTACAAACAAAAGTATAAAATGTTATTTTTTTTTTCGTTTAAAATTGGAAGAGAATTACTAATGCCATTAATAAATTAACTTTTTTTTTTCTAGAAGAACTAGCCGCGCCACCCACCTCCGACACACCCCTTTAATATTTGGCTCAGGCCATCTATAGAAGGTTCTCTTTGAAAATTATTTAATTATTTCAAGCAGAATAGATGAATTTATTGTTATTATTAATCACATATTAATTAAGACATTTTTAAAATAAGCTTAAATGATTTATTTAAAAATCAACTGTCTAATTAGTTCAGTATTCTTGCAATAGATGGCAGGCTAGTCTAACAGCCGATATAGCTATTAGCCTATATTTATATATTTTTATGCTTTTATAAAAGATACATAATATATAATAACATTTATTGTTAAAAGATCAATGAAAATCAACCAAATGCATTAAATATTATTAGCTACCATTCTGACATCTCTTGGCAAATTTTTGATTTTTTGGGCATACTTTTTATGACACACAACGCCATCTTATCGGGAAAAAACATGCATAACGATTCATGCGGCCCAAGCACATTTATTTAATGTAGAAAATGGCTGTGTAGAATTGAATAAAGGATTGAAGATGAAAGCAGCCAGGCAGGAGTTTCTATTAAATCAAACTCCTTTTACGCAAAACGTTTCGGCTTTACGAAGAGAATTTCACCTTCCCCATGGGACGTGACACGAAGCTTTTGAACAAAATTGGCCAAAAAGTACTAGTACTTGACTGATGTACTTTTTCAGTTTTTTTCGATTTTCTCTAAATTTGTTCCAACGATTTTGTTTTAAATTCATAAATCAATTGTTTTTTAGATTCTCTTTAAAATGTATAATCTCATTTTGTGATTGAAATCTTCTGAAGACCACTTTACTCTTGTACTCCATAGAAAAGATAGGAGAAATGGTTGCCATGGTAACAAAATATAAATATTTTCCCATACTTATAAATTTTACATCTTAAATTCTAATATATTGGCGGAAACTAAATATATGTCGACACAAAAAATCTGGTGTGACAAGCACCGAACACAACTTTCTCTTACCTTTGATAAAAAAAGTTGTGTGCTGTGCGCCAGTCACACTAGATTTTTTTTTTATATTTCAAAAATAGAGGTAAAAATTCCCTATAAAATAAGAAAACCTGTCTGGAACAGTAGTCAACCCAGTTGAGAGATTGTCTCCTAATGAAGGAGATAACAGAACGATTCAAAATTCTAATTTCTCTCTCTTTAGAGTAATGAAATGACGTCACCGACGCAGACAAATGCAGATGTCATTTAAATTATGTTATATAATTAAAAGCGAAAAATCTTTCTAAAAAATTTTAACTGTGAAATGTCGAATGCACGCACGCACACTCACTGACTGGCGAATTCACTTTGCTGTGAATAATATCCAATCTTGAATCTGTCTGTCATCTTGTTAAAAACAAATTAAAAACAAACATTAAAAAAAAAAATCTGTATTATTTGTATTGAAAATAAATAGCTGAATGCATGTGTGTATTGGCTCTAAAGAAAACAAAAAACGAGTTCAAATACTAGCGTTAATTAAAATTTGAAGCTTGGATTCAACAAAATTTCGCTATCTATTGGATAAAAAATTAAAATTTAAGATTAAAAAAAAAAAAACCTTCAGTTTGTTGTGTTAAACAATATTTGTTTATTTGACGAATAAATGGACTTTTTGTTGTTGTTGTTGTTTGTATGCGAATAAAAGAGTAGAGTAAATTTGTTATTTTTTCTAAAGACCCTGACCCACCCTGTGGCACACACAAAGAGTGATGAAATTTTATTTAATGAAAGAAAATGCCTGAGTAGAATTCAATCGCTAAAAGGAATAAGAAATCGGCCGGGTTAAATCAAACTTTTTTATTACAAAACGTTTCGGTCAATTTTATAGTGCCATCTTCAGTTGTTAAGCCTCTTCAAGATGCAAGCTGTTTTTGCCAATAAGAATGGCGTTTGGGGTTTTGAGAATTTAGCCAAAGAGCCCAACTAGTACGAAAATTTGCCAACAGATGGCATGATGGTAGGGGTATATTTCAACTACGTTCAAGCCGGCTAGAAAATTTGTATATTTCTCCATGGGCGCTTTTTAATTCAAATGATCGCGCTCGTAAGAAGAATTATTTTGTTTATAAATTCATTTTTACTTTCTTTTGCTTAAATATTTTTTTTTTTTTTATAAAAGACAATGTGGAGGAAGGCCGTAATACAGATTAAAGACGAAATGAAAGAAGACTTCTATCGGCCCGAATTATTTATTTTTCCTCTGTCGACGTTTCGGGGACTAAACGTCACCCATCTTCAGGACCTACATTACAAACAATACATATAATCAGGATTATCACTATCATTATAATTTTTTTTTTCTTTTTTTTCTTCCTTAATATATAACACACTCCTTTTGTAACAACTGCAGAGAAAAGAATTTTTTAAAACCTTTGTATGTAAATTTATAATGTCTTTCTGTCTGTTGAGCGTGTTTGATGTGTGTTATATATTAAGGAAGAAAAAAAAAGAAAAAAAATTATAATGATAGTGATAATCCTGATTATATGTATTGTTTGTAATGTAGGTCCTGAAGATGGGTGACGTTTAGTCCCCGAAACGTCGACAGAGGAAAATTAAATAATTCGGGCCGATAGAAGTCTTCTTTCATTTCGTCTTTATTTATTTATTTTTTTTTAATAAAAAAAAACACTCACACTTTTTTCTCATTCACACTCACACCCACACAGACATTCACACAGTCTTTTCGGCAACTCAGGCCATTTAAGACTTTTAAAGATACTCGTATTGTTTGGTTTAATATACCTATTGGGGGTCCAGGCATTCTTATTTAAGCCATCTGGTATCCAAATGGCTTAAATAAAATCATCGGACTGTCTGGGGTCCGAACCCGCGACGTTTGGTATACGAGGTTAGCACGCTACCCCTACACCAAGCCCTAAGGGCTTTGCCTAAATATGTTAATATATAGTGAGAAATTATTACATTCATGTCAAAAATTTGATTTCGAGATTTTATTGAAAATACACGTTTTGAAACCTTCTGAATCCAAAATTGGCTGTGGGGGTCAAAATAAAACAAGAAGTAAATGAACTCGTAAGACATTGGCAATTTATTTACAATAGGTGGGGTTGAGCGGCCTTGTTCAAATTTTATATACTAAAATTCAGGTTGAATTTTTCAAGTTGTGTTCTGTGCTTGTCACACCAGATTTTTTGTGTCAAATATGTATATACTGTATATATATGTATAGGTAAGAGAAAATAACGCGCCTGCCTTGTATACCAAGGGTCGAGGGTTCTGATCCCAGGCGGTCGGATGATTTTATTTAAGCCATTTGGATACCAAATGGACCCAGAATAGATATATTTACAAATATCGAGTACCGTAAAAAGTCTTAAATGGCCTAAGTTGCCGAAAAGACTGTGTGTATGGGTGTGCGAATGTGAGTGTGAGTGGGAAAAAAGTGTGTTAAAAAAAAAGAGAAAGTAAAAATATAGATAAAAGCAAAACATAATATTTTATGAATTATTTTTTATAATGGACCTTTATAAAAATAAAACTCCATAATTTAATATGAAAAGAAATTTTAAGTTGTTATAGTGTCCAAATATAACGTTTTAACATGATCTACAGTAGGTACAGTGAGGGATAATATCAAGTCCTGCCCATGCGTTTTCTACTTGTGATTATTTCATTGTTTTTATAAAAGAAAATGAAAATTTTTATTGGAAATTGTTTAGGAAAGTTTCCATTAAAAAATATAAAATATTTTTTTAAAAATGAATGAAATAATCACAAGTAGAAAACGCTTAGGTGGGACTTAATATTGTCCCTCACTGTACAAGTCACAAGAAACAAAATCACTCATGATAGGTAAATAAAAGAAGAGCAGCTAAAATTATTTCATTTATTGACCCACTAGGCTGACGTTTCGGTCTTGGTCAAGACCATTCTCAGAGCTTGCAGGCTGTCAAGCCTGGTCTTGACCAAGACCGAAACGTCAGCCTAGTGGGTCAATAAATGAAATAATTTTAGCTGCTCTTCTTTTATTTACCTATCAACGATTATCCAGCTATAAAATCCACATTTGTAAAATCACTCATGTACCACCGGTGGTACACAGCGGCTTTTACCGGCTATTAGACTAGCCTGCCATCTTTTGCAAGAATGCTGAACTATTTGATTGTTAATTTTTAAATAAATACGAAATTTATTTTTTACTTTTGTCACCATTATAATATTTTGGATACGTTGTGAAATGGGTGAAGAGACTCCCCCCCACCTCCTGTTTATCAGTGATCTCAATCAAGTTCAAAGAGTTTTTAAACAACTAAATTAAAAAATAAACCCCCCCTCCTCTACCCCTTCTTTGTTCGTGCAAAAAAGTTTTGAGAATTTTAAAAGAATATAAAAAAAAAAAAAAAAAAAAAAAAAATTAGTAAATAAATTAATATTCAATCAGAATCAATCAACAGTTGACCCAGAAGAGAGGAAAAAAAAACAAAACAAAAAAGTTTTGAATTTAAATGGAAATTACAAAATTGGTTGATTTTGTCATTTGAATTTTCAATTAAGGATCATATCTTGTTATTATCTTTTTCTAATCACTTTTTTTTTTAAATATAAAATCTATCTATACAACAAGTAGTGGCTTTTATATAGAAATGGATTAAAGAAAATCTGGTATGATCGGTCGCACAGCACACAATTTCTCTTACATTCGGTAATCGTAAATTGTATTTCCAAATAGCTTAAATAAAATCATATTTATATGAAATATATTTCAAAAGGAAAATATAAATTATGTATATAAAAAAATGAGCGAAACGCTCTTTCTTACCCCAAGCGAGGGTGGAAGTGCCTTGGAGATACCCAAAAGGAGGGTAAAGTCAATAAAGGTCGGCAATGGCGACTTGACTGTTCCAAGAACATACTTGGCAAACGCCAAAAAATAAAAATATCAGAATGATAGAATATCAAAACGAAGCTTGTGCGGCCGGCGCGCCAACGTCAAGGAATACCAATTCTCATTTTTACTTATTAATAAAATAAACAAATATAATTGTATTGAGGTAGGCCGTCTAACTTACAGGAAGGTGAAGAAAATAGGCTTTATTCGGCCCAAAATTATTTATTTCCCATGTCAACGTTTCCGGGACTATTCGTCACCCAACCTCAGGACAAAGGTTGTAAAAAATCTTTCTTGCCTCCTGCTCTCGTGAAACAAATACAACAATTATTTTGTTGTTTGAAATCTGTGTATTTCAGACTTCAGCTCACCATATACCCAAATTACATGACTCTGAGTGGCTCGTGGTTAAAATTTACATGTAATTTGGCTATATGTGAGCTGAAGTCTATACAGCCATGATTTCAAACAACAAAATAATTGTTGTATTTGTTTCACAGTGCGGCACATTTTTTACACCTTGTCCTGAGGTTGGGTGAATAGTCCGACAAAATAAATAATTTTGGGCCGAATAAAGCCTATTTTCTTCACCTTTAAAATTATTCATTTTCCAACCTTATGAACAATAAAAATATTTAATCTATTTTAAATTAGATAATTAATATTTTAAATTATTTTTCAGTTTTTAAAGAAAAAATCTGGTGTGCCTAGTCGCCCAGCACACAACTTTCTCTTACCTTCGGTAATCTAAAGTTTTGTTCTGTGCTTGTCACACCAGATTTTTGTGTCGACATGTATTTAGTTCCCGACAGTACGGAACATTCGATTTTCAGAGAATTTATAAGTATGGGAAAATATTTATATTTTGTTACCATGGCAACCCATTTCTCCTATCTTTTCTATGGAGTACAAGAGTAAAGTGGTCTTCAGAAGATTTCAAGCACAAAATGAGAATATACATTTTAAAGAGAATCTAAAAAATAATTGATTTTTGAATTAAAAAAAAAAATCCTTCGGAACGAATTTTAAGAAAATCGAAAAAAAAAAACTGAAAAAGTGCATCAGTAAAGTATTAGTACTCTTTGGCCGATTTTGTTTAAAAGCTTCGTGTCACGTCCCATGAGGGTGCCTAACTTAAAAATAAAATTTAAACCTCCTAGCTCTTTTCGTTCTTGAGTTATTTTGTTCACAGACACACCATTTGTTGGACCCAAAACGTGTATTTCCATCAAAATCTTGACATCGAATGAGAATTCGTTGTTATTTATTTTAAATCCAAGTGTGTTTTGATTGATTGTTTTCCAGATTCAACTCTCCTCTATGGCGGGATCACGAGTTCTCCTAGACATTTGGCTGGCCTGCATCATGTTCGTGATGGTGCTAGGCCTCCAGGTTCACGGGGCTTCTATGATGGGTTATCAGACATCACCGTGTAGCCCCGAGCGCCTTGAAACAGCGCCACCCAAAATACGTCTCTTCTGTGAGAGTCTCCTCAACAACTACTATATACCGCTTCAGTTCGAGGGCTACGACGACAAAGGTCTTTTACATTTTACTCTTTATCTGAGCATTTATTGAACATAATAATAATAAATAATAAATAAATAAATAAAATTTTATTTTAAATAAAATCTTATACATGTTTGAGCCTTTTGCTCTTACATGGGGTTTGGAATACAATAATTCAGACAATCTCATACAGAGTGAAAGAAATAGTTTTTTTTTTTTTTTTATATTAAAATCAACACTAAGCGGGAAACCAACGCAACCAGAATATAGGGGTGCAAATATCTATTTATTCATTGATTAAAAACGATCTAAGCCTCAAACACCCCTCCAGAAACAGGTAGGTTTGATTTAATTCATGCTCGTTTCCCGGGCAGAGAGCCCCCCTCGCAGGTATCATTAGCACCCAGATAATGGTCCCTTAAGGGTTTATACAAGGGGCATTCGCAGATCAGGTGTTCTAAGTTTTCCTGTTTATTTAAGTTGCACATGCTACACAATTCATTTGCCTTTATTTTGTAGGAGCAACCATTTATGTAGAAGTATAGGGCTCTCACATTTGCTGTCCTAGGTTGAACATAATTATATTTGCTTTGTTAAATTCTATCAACTTTTTGGCAGACTCTTTTTTGTCTTCTTCAGGATTAACATTTCCCAGGGATGACATGCCTTTGATTTAAGAAATCCAGGAGTGGCCGCGGACCAAATTTCTAGTTCTAATTTTCTTGTTAACGGGGTGTGGAAGCGGCGTCTAAACGTACTTTTAGAAAATCTGGTGTGACTGTCGCACAACACACAACTTTCTCTTACGTTCGGTAATCGAAAGTTGTGTTCTGTGCTTGTCACACCAGATTTTTTTGTGTCGACACATATTTAGTTTCCGCCGATATATTAGAATTCAAGATGTCAAATTTATTAATAGGGGAAAATATTTATATTTTGTTACCATGGCAACCATTTCTCCCATCCTTCCTATGAAGTACAAGAGTAAAGTGGTCTTCAGAAGATTTCAATGACAAAATGAGAATATACATTTTAAAGAGTATCTAAAAAATAATTGATTTTTGAATTTTAATCAAAATCGTTGGAGCGAATTTTGAGAAAATCGAAAAAAAAAAAAAAAACAGAAAAACTACATCAGTAAAGTACTAGTACTTTTTGGCCGAATTTGTTCAAAAGCTTATTTTCACGGTGGAGGAGGGTATCTCCTATCCCAATTTCTTCATGGTTTAAATCAGAGGATTCCAAACTTTATATTACCACGCCTCCCTTAAAAATATTTAATCGTATGACGCCTCCCCCCCCACCCCTCCCCCATTTATAAAATAATACAAACACAAAGATTTTTATTGCTAAAAAATTTATTAAATTCAAACTTTTATATTAATTATTATTTGATTTATAAAAAGTTAGTAACCACTTAGAAAATTGCCCGCTTTGGCTAATATTCGCGCATCCCGTTAGACTAGTCCGCGCCTCACAGTTTGGAAAACGCTGATTTAAATTGAACACAGACACACACACACACACAACAGCGACGAACACTAACCATTTTTTTGGTTTCAGGGGACCATCAAAATCTCGATATCGAAAAACTGGTTCAGGGAAAAATACGATTTGGTCCATAGGACTTCCAATTTTTGAGTTATTAATTTTTAAAATTACGATTTCTCCCATAGGAAATGTATAGAGAAATATTTATGTATTCTTTGCATTTATGTATTCTATGAATGCAAACAAATCCTCAAGCAGGCACTGGTTTTTCTTAAATATGGCGAAATAACTTAACCTCTTTAAACCTCTCTTATTCATCTGAATATAAACAAATGTGGCCATTTTTTTCTTAAATATGGAGAAATAACAATGTTTAATGTCAAGAAAATACACAGTGCGAGCGCCCCTTTGAATTTACTACTGTAAATTCTTTCCTACTTTTTTTTACTTTCTCGTACCCTATATATGAAATATATAGAGAGAGAAAGTATTGCGATCATGTCAAAAATTCGATGTCGAGATTTTGATGGATATACATGTTTTGCGGTCCCCTGAGTCCAAAAAAGTGGGTCCCGCAAATTGGTCTGTGTGTGTGTGTGTGTGTGTGTGTGTGTGTGTGTGTGTGTGTGTGTGTGTGTGTGTGTGTGTGTGTGTGTGTGTGTGGACAGATTTTTAGCATGAAGGAGTTGAGCTACCGGATTGAAATTTTATATTTAACTTAGGTACCTTTGAAGAATCTCAAAATAAGCTTTTGAACAAAATCGGCCAAAAAGTACTAGTACTTTACTGATGTACTTTTTCAGTTTTTTTCGATTTTCTCAAAATTCCCTCCAAGGATTTTTTTTTAAATTCATAAATTAACTATTTTTTAGATGCTCTTTAAAATGTATATTCTCATTTTGCCGTTGAAATCTTCTGAAGACCACTTTACTCTTGTTCTTCATAGGAAAGATAGAAATGGTTGCCATGGTAACCGAATTTAAATCTTTTTCTTTTTATTAAATTAAAAAATCAATTATTATTTAAATTCCCATTTATTTTTATTTTATTTGTGTCTTTAATTGTTTCAAAGAAAACATATATGTCTCTCTCTCACTTGCAAACATTATCGTCTGTCTCTACTCTTTTTAAATTCCCTTTCCACCTTATCTTCGCATAGGCCTAATGTTAATTTCCTATAGGGATTTGTATGTTAATTTCGATTCAAAAGGGGGTCCCCTTTTAGAACTTTTTAGGCATTTAAAATTTTTTTTTCCAATTCTTATGAAATTTTGTATTTATTTACGAATCTATATTGGGTATAAAATGTCCAAATATGAGATTAAAATTTTGAAAATTAACCATAGTTTATTTGAAGCAGTCAACATTTAAAATGCAAGTTTGAAACTAAGGTGCTATCGGAAACTAAATATATCTCGACACAAAAAATCTGGTGTGACCAGCACGGTGCACAACTTTTTCTTACCGAAGGGTAAGAGAAAGTTGTGTGCTGTGCGCCAGTCACACCAGATTTTTATGAAAGCGAAATTTTTATCCACCGCCCCTCAATAGGCTCCAGCCTTTTCACCCTATTTAGAAATACAGCCCTGTTTCCCTCTCGCCCTGATTAAACCCTAATTATACAAAAACAAAGAGACAATCGCGTGCTTGTTCGACGCCCGCTTTGCATTAATTATCTAATCTCTTCTCTATGAAATTTTCATAGAGCCACCCTCTATGTATATTTTTGAGCAGATACCAATCCTGATCGCCATTATTTCCATATCGGCAAAAAAAAAGATGTTTTTTTTTTTAACTTGTTAAAATGTTAATGAATATTATGTAATATTAATGAATTATAACGCTTTTGATCTTTATATCTAGAAATTAAAAAAAAAAGAAGAGAGAGAGAGAGAGATAATTGCTGGCATGTTCACAAGCAAAATCTCTTGAATTAATAATTTTTTTTTTTTCTCTTTCTGATAAACTCTTATCATAAATAATAAATTTGAAAATTTTGCATCAAAACGCGTTGATTTTAGACGCCATTTAAGACTTTTAACGATACTCGTATGTTTAAATATATCTATTGGGGGCCCAGGCATCTCTATTTAAGCCATTTGGTATCCGAATGCCTTAAATAAAATCATCGAACTGACTGGGGTCCGAACCCGCGACGTTTGGTATACGAGGTTAGCACGCTAACCTCTACACCAAGCCCCGAGGGCAAGAAAATTATTATTATTACTACGTATTCAATTCCAGTGCCTGCTTGAGGATTTGTTTACATTCATGGAATACACAAATGAAAAGAATACATAAATATTTCTCTATACATTTCCTATAATAGAAATCCTAACTTTAAGAATTAATAACTCAAAAAGTTATAGGAATTTCGGGACCCGACTGTTTTTCGCAGGGCCGGAACTAGGAGATTTGTTAGGGGGGCAAAATTTAATTTGCCGCCCCCTCCTTAAAATTTTCTATAAAAATTCATATCATTTTACCTTTTTTTTAGTAAATCTTTCTTTAATTGCCGCCCCCTGATATCTGCCGCCCGGGGCACGCGCACCCTCTGCCCCCCCTAGATCCGGCCCTGGTTTTTCGGGACTTTCCGTAACGTCTTTTATAAGACTGAAAAATTTCGTTTCAAAATTCCAACGGGAAGCTGATCAAACACAGCGTGACAGACAGACGGACACTATGCAATTATTATATATAGATAACTGGTATATAAAAAAAAAATTCGGTTGCCCCATCACGTCTAGTTTTAGAGTTTTAGAGATATATTACATATATATAGTACATAGATAAGAGAAAGTAAAAACAAATCAAGAGATCTAAACAAAGCGAACTAGCTCAAGATTAGTGGACATCTATAGATAAACACAACAACAACAAATCTTTAACACAGACTTAAAATGAAAGATATTCTCGTTTCACAACAAGAAGCCGTAGGCTAAAAAATCCTGTTTGCATAACTCACCCTCTTCTCCCCAAGTCAGGCAAAAATCACCTTTGCCGCCGATGCTGCCTTTGCTGAAGTTCTCAAATTCTAAAAAAAAAATAATTAAAAATTAAAAACAGATATTAAATTTATGAATTTATATGTTTATGTGATTATGCTCAGTAGAAGCCTAAAATATTCACCTTCAGGAGGAGTTGAAGGTCATTCGACGGATTCCCTTTTCAATTCAGCTTATTCCAGTTGCAGTGGTCAAATCTGCAAAAAGGATATCTTTAAGAATCTGTCTCACTTATCAAAAGGTAACAATGATGCCAACATACCTGTTTCTCAAGTTGATTTTTCTTTAAAGGGCCTCCACATCTCCCCCTTACAGCCCTCCCTATCCTCCAAAAGTGTTCTTGGGCAAATCATGATGTTTATGGCTGATTGTAGAGTTTGATTGATGCAAGATGATTTTTAAAGATTCATTAACATATTGAGGATCAATGATAAATTTGCCCAATTCTTATATTGCTATCAAGTTTACGAGAACGAAGCAATAGGTAGAGTTTATTCACAGGATTCAAATATTCATTTTTATTTCTAAAGAAGTTCATTGATGTTGATATTTGAATATCATTTTTCTTAATTATTTCACTTTATTAGAGGGAATAATAAGGCGACATGATACAGTGAAAATTGAGCGAATATTTTCTTATTTTGTTTGTTTATTCTTTTTGATGTGTCACCTAAAAAAAAAAAAATAAATTTAAAAATTAATATCAAGAAATTAGCGTGATTAAAAAAAAAAAAATTAATAGGCTTACTTTTTTTTTTTTTTTTTTTAAGGTCCTTCTCGGCATCTAAGGCCATTTAGACCCCATCCCTATTTATTTCAAATGATTTGTAGTCAAATCAAATGAAATAAATTTTTCTCGCTTGGGATGGGAAGCGAACCCGGGACTCCGGTGCGAGAAGCTAATGTCTTCCCACTGAGCCACGGCTCCCGGGCTATAGGCTTACTTAAGATTTGATATTTTATTTTATTTATCAAAATAAAAATATATTTATTTATTTGAGTTGACGTTTTAGATCCGATTTATCAAAGTCACTGTTTTCTTGTTATGCTTTTCTATTTATTTTAACTTGAAATTTTCATGCCACCACGGCACTAAGAATGATGAGAAATAATATTTCTAAATTTTTATAATGATGTCCTTGACTAAAAAAAAAAAAATATTTCTTATATCTTTGAGTAATTATTTTGAATGGATTTAATTAAATATTTACGTACTGAAGAATTCACTTGGTTGCATTCGAAGAACGCCGAAGTGCAGCCCCCACTCCCAACCACCCATCTGAAACAAAGGAGAAAATTATAAATATTAAACAAATATTATTATTATTATTAAAAGTGGAATTTGAAAAAAATATTGAGAGAATTGAAAAATGAAATATATAATTTATAACGAATTCTTGCTGTTATACAATTAATTAGATTAATGATATAAAAAAGAAGATGCAGCCAATAATAAAAAGCATCTATTTTGTGCTCTCATCTATTTTGTTAACACTCTTATTTCTGAACGTTTCGGCTTATGATCAACAAAGCCATCTTCAGCCCTCCAAGCTAGCTACTATTATGACGATTTATTAACAAAACAATTATTTAATGAATGTATGTATATATTTCTAGCTTGGAGGGCGAAGAAGATGGCTTTGTTGATCATGGCACGAAACATTCCGAAATAAAGAGTGTTAACAAAATAGATGCTTTTTATTATTGGCTGCATCCTCTTTTAAATCATTGAAATATATAATAATTGGTTAGTAGTATTGTCAATATTATTTCATTAATAATCAGCTGTTTTTTTTTTTCAAATTCCTTTTATATATATTAAAAATTAGTTACCTTGAAGAAGAACTCGCAGAAACCCAAGTCTTCTGTCTTCAAAATCTAACCTATACCCAATCCCCTCTGTGGCTCAGTTGGCCACCTAACTCTTCAGTGGAGAGCCTCTTCTTTCTTGAGACGATCGCGAAACACGAACACTCCCGATAGACAGGTAAGTCTATATTTCAAAAAAAGTTATCGGATAACGGAACGGTGAAACGCGCCCACACCCAAGTAGAGTTGAAGAAGAAATGAAAATAGAAAAAACGGCGTTAGGATGCGAATTCCGGTAAGTACAAGACCGGAGTCAAGGACCTGAATGCCTCAGTAAGAGTATGGTGAGGGTCGGAATGTCTAAAAAAGCTAAACAACACCTATCCTAACCAAAGAGCGCACCACTCCGCCTCTAACCTACCCTCTCACTAAAACATTCAGGCCAAGAATCCAGTGGACGACCGGAGTTTTCGATTGAAAGATTTAGATAATCTTTCTTGCAAAAAAACGCGTTAATAGAGAATCCTCTTTTTTCTCCTGAACATCAGTCAATTAGGGAATAGACATTCTTTTCTGGGAGTCCCTATCCTAATCACCTAACGTTGCAGTGCCCCAATCACTGCCGTCCTATTTGGGAACAATGGGGAAGAAATAACAACACCTATGCCAGTATAAGAACATCATTCCCCCAATCGAAAAACATTCAGTTGATACTCAGAGGATCCTGAGGCCTAGACCCCCCCCCCTCCCCCCAAAAAAGAAAGAAAGCGTGAGCGCAGAAATGTTTTATCTCCCCTAGATTCTATATAATGTAGTATGTTTAACTAAAAGGATTATGTGTATTTAACATTTAAATTAAGCTGAAAAAGAAAAAAGAATAGAAAGAGATGAAGAGATACCCCAATACACATATCCTTCCTATGACTGATAAACCTAAAAGCTAAACACTTTGTTTTGTCTCATGAAGATGATGTCCCACGGCGGATGTTTTCATTTGCATTCGTAATAGAATACAAATTTTACAAGAAAACCTACTTACATACACATCCATTGTTATCCCACGAGATGTCTTCAATCGATGAATTGGGGCTCTGAAAAAAATGGTTAAATTAGGGATCCTGGAATGGAGAAAGAAAATGTTAATACATCCTATTTTTATTTTTTAATCTATCTAAAATAAGTTATTGAAGTCGAATCAAAAGAAAGAAATTTTGAAAAAACCTAAATATATCTAGCTCTGCGCCCCGCTAATGAAAATATACAAGCCTTAGATGTACTGCAGGTGCTGATGCGCAGTTTGAGCCCTGAAGACAGGAGCAGCTAGCAGAAGTTCATGAGAAGTGAAGGCTGCGAGTGACCCTTCTTTACACTGTTTTGCCATCTGAAAAATAAAAAAATAATATAATAAATAAATTTATTCTATTTAAGGTATATTTTTCAAGAGAGTTAGGTAGGAGGATGGTTTCTAAGCCCCAGTGGTCATTGATCTTCAATAATATTTTAAAGAGAAAAATTGTTTTAATAATACTTTATATTAGGGAAATTGATTTAATTAAAAAAAAATCTTTGACTATCTATT